>CAUYLG010002618.1:0-71075 GCA_963573385.1 Cacajao melanocephalus
CTTCCAATTGCTGTTCTCCTTGTGGGGATGGGACCAGCTGAGCCCGACTCAGGGGGCACCCAGTCGCATATACTCCTCACTGAGAAGCGCTGCACCGCGCCGGGGCACAGGCAAAGCAGCTGCGCCGGCCAAAAGAGTCGCGCTGGTGACACGTGTGGCCTCTCCGCTGGGACTTTCCCAGTTTGTGTTCCACATAAATTCGTCTGAAATTGCGGCATCCACTCGCTCTCTGTGCTTTCACTGGGACCTAAAATCCTGAGCTGCTGTTAATCGTCCATCTTGGATCTCTCCGCCCAGTGATGAAGTTTTTTCTGTTTCTTAGTTTTCCTTTGGCGGACGCCCTTTCCCCACAGAGCTAGGCCTTCCCGGGTTCAGCTGTGCTTACTGTGAAACTCTCAGTCCTCAGCGCTTCGAATTGCTGTTCTCCTTGTGGGGTTGGGAACAGCCGAGCCGGACTCAAAGGGCACCCCGTCCCGTATACTCTGCACTGAGAAGCGCCGTGCCGGGGCGCCGGCAAAACAGCCGCGCCGGCCAAAAAAGTTGCGCTGGTGACCTGTGTGGCTTCTCCACCGGGAATCTCCCAGTCTGTGGGCAACAAAAATTCATCTGAAAGTGCGGCGTCCACTCGCTCTCTGCGCTTTCACTGGGAGCTACAATCCTGAGCTGTTGTTAATCGGCCATCTTGGATCTCTCCTTGCCTACCTCTTATTAAGTATACATTAGATCACATTATTTAAGTAATAAACCCTGTGTGTGTGTGTGTGTGTGTGTGTGTGTGTGTGTGTGTGTGTAATAATAGCAGCTGCTTTTGTTGAGTGCCTACCATGTGCTGAGTTATTCCTGTGTGTTATCTCTAATGCTCATGACCCTGAAAAGGCTAATGTGGCATAGCTTACTCGTTCAGGACCACATAGGCATGTAATAGAGCTGGTGTTCAAATTCAGGCTTTTTAAACTTTCAAGTCCAGACTTTTTCTTTTAAGCCACACCAATGAGTACAAAACACCCTTCCAAGTCCAGACAGAATATAGGTAATATTCACTACTAAGAAATCCTATTTCAATAAATGACTTGTGACAGTACTCTGGGTTGTTGTGAGGATTAGATGAATAAATTCGTAAAGAGTGCTCTAGACCAGTACCTGCTACCAAGCAAGAGTTTAATAAATGATCATAATCATGGTAGTCAAGATGATGATGAATGAAATTGTTTAAAATGCATTTGACATATTTCTCTTTAGATATGATTCCACTAAACTAGCTGCACACTATTTGTATCTTCATACCAAAATTGCCAGCCTTCTCTTCTTCATCAGGTGTTATTTATATAAAAGCAGATATAATCAATCAAAAAGACTAACACATAATTACCTGAGTGATTCTGTGCTAAGCTAACATCTGGGAATGACTCAGGAATATGAGACATGGCCCTTGCCCTTAATTCCAACTTCCAGTGTAGTTGGAAAGGCTAAAAGAAAATTATAACAACTGAAGAAATTATTTAAATTGTTTTATCAAGCACCTCACCCATAGTTGGTGTGCAGAAACATTTCTAGAATGACTGTGTGCTAAATTATTGGCACAGACTGATAAATCAGACAGACAGAAGGAGAACTGAAATGATTATAGTTGCAGAAAAGAGGAAAAGAATTTGCAGAAGGAATGAGCCATCAGCGAAGACGGAGAGAATCGGATTTAGCAATTAACTGATTTACTGATAAACTTCAAGAGCATAGATAAAAGTGAGACCATGTGACAGCTATGTTTCCGCAAGGGCACTTATTCAACAAAGCCCATTTCTGAGGCTGACTCCATACATCCCATTAGCAGGTGCCTCACCTAAGCTCAGGCTTTCATCTGATTCCTGAAAGTCTCCTGCCTTGCAAATACCATCTCTTATTATTTTGACTATTTAAATGGCTTGCTGCATGAGTTTCAGAGCAATTCTTTTAAAAATTCTCTTTTTCTTCCTCCCTCTGTAAAAAGTAAGATCGCCACTTTAGTTGCAGCTATTTCAAGGGTTTATTGTGCAGTCGTAAAAACTGTCATGATATCGAGTTCTAAAATGGCTGTGGCAATGTGTGGTAATTACATTTCATTAAAATTCCTAGTGTGCTTGCAAGTAAGAAGATTTTCAAAGGCTCTAGTTAATTACTTTATCTAACAGGGTCTCTGACTTTTTCAAAGGGTCCATGGTAGAAAAATAATTGACGTTTTTGTTTGTGGCTCTTGCTTTATCCAAGGATGTGTATAGATATATGTATATATATAGTATGTATAAATAATATATGTGTGTAGATATATATGCATATATGTATGTATATTTGATTTCGTATGATACATCATCAGATGTCTGACAGTGCCAGACATCCAGTGTGGTTAAATTCAACTCTTCAGGAAGGAAACACCTTTTCCCTTCATCTCTATCCCATAGGAAATCAACAAGGAATTTGGCTAATGGGAAATTCAACTAGGATTCCAAACAGCCTAAGTCACTAAAACTACTGCCTACACCTTTGTGTTCTACAGGAATGTTCTTGTACCCTCAGTTCCTGCAGGCCAAAAACAAACAAAATAGGCAGAATTCTTTGAATGCATTGTGATTTATAAAACCACAAGTTTTCACTATAGTCATGTGCTTTAAAAATTAGTATTTGCATTAAAGTTGATATAAATTGGATCCCTAAAAACACTGTAGGCCATTATTTTTCAAGAATATTTTTTTTTGAGATGGAGTCTGCTCTGTCACCCAGGCTGGAGTGCAATGGCTTGATCTCGGCTCACCGCCACCTCTGACTCCCAGGTTCAAGCCATTCTCCTGCCTCAACCTCCCGAGTAGCTGGGACTACAGGCACGCACCGCCATACCTGGCTAATTTTTGTTTGTTTGTTTGTTTGTTTGTTTGTTTTTGAGATGGAGTCTTGCTCTGTCACCCAGCCTGGAGTGCAGCGGTTTGATCTCTGCTCACGGCAACCTCCACCTCCCTGGTTCAAGCAACTCTCCTCCTTCAGCCTCCCAAGTAGCTGAGACTACAGGCATGCGCCGCCACACCCGTCTCATTTTTGTATTTTTAGTAGAGATGGAGTTTCATCATGTTGTCTAGGCTAATCTCAAACTCCTGTCCTCAGGCGATCCACCTGCCTCAGCCTCTCAAAGTGCTGGAATTACAGGCTTGAACTACTGTGCCTGGCCTTTTGTGTGTGTGTGTGTGTGTGTGTGTGTGTGTGTGTGTGTGTCGTAGAGATGTGGATTTGCTATATTGGCGGGGCTGGTCTTGAACTCTTGACCTCAGATGATTCGCCCACCTTGGCCTCCCAAAGTGCTAGGATTGCAGGCATGAGCCACTGCACCCAGCCTCAAGAATAAAATTAGCCACATTTTCCTGTCTGAAAGAGCACCTCTTATGCTTCCACTTAGCTGTGGATTGCGAATTCAGTAGCCAATTGTTTTGCTTCTCTAGGCATTAAGCAGTCAACTTTGCTTTTTTAAATGCTAGAGGCAGAGATCATCTAGGTAGATGGATAAGCCTTAAACCATTTCAATTTAAGGCAGATATAGATAAATACAGACACTCAAATGCCACTAATTCCCAAACTTTGTGAAGTTACAAAAAATTATTTATTTTGACAACACTTTCCCCAGCAAGAATTCTATATAATTATATCTTAATGGAGTTGTCTGTCAGTTTCTGAGCCCAGTCTGGAGTGCAGCGGCGTAATCGCAGCTCACTGCAACCCCCACCTCCTGGGCTCAAGCGATCCTTCCACCTCAGCCTCCCTCCCAGTAGCTGGGACCACAGGCATGTGCCAGCATGCTGAGCAATTTTTTTTTTTTTGTGGGGAGGCACAGGGTTTCACCATGTTGCCCAGGCTGTTCACCAACTCCTGGGCTCAAGCAATCCACGTGCCTTGGCCTCCTGAAATATTGGGATTACAGGCGTGAGCCACCACGCCCAGCTCTGAGAACTTTTTTGATCATTGCTTGGCACATCCGCAAGCTAATTGGACAGCCATGAATGCTGTAATTGGGTCTGTGAGTGCCACAAACCCAGGTCTGGAAACCACTGATCTCCACATTAAATGGCACAACCATGGAACAGGCCGCATGCAGTTTTCAGCTAAGTCAAAATTCTGTCACTTATCAACTAACTGTGGAGAGAGCACAAGGATAACTGGCTTCACTTAAATAAAACACAGTCCTGCAAGCAGAGGTGCACTGGTGGTATTCATTCATTCAACTGGAGTCATTTTCTGACCTGCTTACATCAGTACATTTCTAGACACAGCTTCCTTTGCATACACCACTCCCACCAATTACATGCATCCCTCTCAAAGACCCATGCATCTGAGCTACTTAGACTTAAATATATCCCTCCTGCCTTCCCCCATAGAATCCAGCTGCAAAACTGTCCAGTAAGCAGTTGCTAATGTAAAGCAGTGGCTTGAACTCCAACTGCACATTTTCATCTGGGGAGCTTCTGAAAGTCCCAGTGTCCAGCCAAGTTTGAGAACCACTCCTCTGACTAACTCCCTGTGTTTAATTAAGTTGACTGCACATTTTTAAAGTTAAATCATCTCTAACTTAGTCCTTAGTTTGTTCTGTTTTGTGTTGCCTTTTTGTGGCTGTGTAAGTAAAATCCACCCTCTGTATCCATGGGTTCTACATACATGGGTTCAACCCACTGCAGATTGAAAGAATTGAAAAAGAAAAGATGATTTCATCTGTATTGAACCTGCATAAACGTTTTTCCTGTCATTATTCCCTAAACAATAGAGAATAACTACAATCTACATAGCATTTGCATTGTACTAGGTATTATAGGTAATGTAGAGATAAAGTATACAAGAGTATGTATGTAGGTTATATGGAAATACTACATTTTATATCAGGGACTTGAGCATTCATGGATTTGGGTATCTGCAGGGCATCCTGGACCCAATTCCCAGTGGATCCTGAGGGATGACTTGTTTGCTGCCTGTCTGTCCCCTGAGCTCCTGCTTCTCTGGATGAAAATGTTAAACATTCAGTACATTCTAGCCAATCCACAAAAAAAGGTACTAACCTGATATGGCTTGAAATAATCAAATTCAGTAGTACCAAGAGTATAGGGGGCTAAAGCAAAATCACAGAAGAAGCCCTGATTGCTAGGATTTGTGGATTATATCGTAGAATCCAAAAATAGTAGTATTTTAATATTACTAATATAATCTATTAATAGTAGATTATATAGTAGAATCCAGCAGCTTTGATAATTCAACATATATTGAAGACATACAATTCCCTTAACAGAAAACAAACCATGACTCTGCATGTTGCTTCATCATGAATAGTTGCATGTCATTTTGTACACGAGTGTCAGTTGTCTATAAAGCCATCTGGGACCCTTGGTCAAACTTTACCTTGCAGTAAGACACTTTGCAACCAAGATGTCACCTCAGTTTGGTACTGATACAACAGGGGGTTATGAAATCCTTTCAAATGATGAATGAAAGAACATCTTTTATTTAATAATTATTTATTTACTTGAATATATTTGGAAATATATGTGGCAAAAAAATAACATATTTTTACAGGGCAGGTAGTATTGTGCTGTCCATAGTTTAGAAATGTGCCCATTTAAAGAAGAGTTTCTCACTCTTTAACTAGATACAAACAAAAAAATAAAGAATAAAGAGAAGTTTAAGTAGATGATAGTACACAGCTGATAGACCTATATGGAAAGGAAAAAAAGACAAAAGTTTGATAACATAATATTTTCACTCTGTGACAACTGTGGCCAACTTTAAATATTCTTCCAGCCTTCCAAATTAATTTTGTGGGGAGAAGGGAGAAAATAAAATGTAAAAGAAATTATTCAGTCTTTAAGTAAGATGTGGAGGATCCCAGGAAATGATCCCCAAAGTGAAGAGTTATTATTTCAGCCAGGTTAAGATTCAGTAAGTGTGAGGACATTTAGTCCTGAGGCAGTGTCATATTTACTCGAACGTAAGCCTGCAGCCTCTGTGGCAGGTGTGTTACTAGGCTCAGACTAAAAAAGTCAGTGCAAGCTCCCCATATGTTTCGGTTGGGAAGGTGAACTCTGCCTCACATAGGAGCATGCCTACTCTCTGTTGAGTGTGCAGTTGAAACTGGAGAGTTCCCTGATCCCCTTTGCAGGACGTGCAACAGGGGCGTGGCATGCCTGTTAGGTCACCACCACTGTTCAAACCCCTGACGAGAGAGGGAGTACGCAGAAGGGCAGGTACGGGAGCCAGGGCCAGTGCTTCGGGCTCCAGCCCTGTGGTAGTGTCTAAGGGTGGGTGCCTGCGGCCCCAGCGTTACAATGCTGTTTTAGCCTTGCCGTCCGCAGACAGCTTGTTAACCACCTCAGTGGACCCTCTGCCTTTTCACAAGGGTGGAGGGCTGATATGACAGCTTTCTGTGTCCCAAGCTCTTGCCTAGCATCCTGGAAGAATCAGGTCACACACGGGCTTGAAGGATGAGTGCAGGGTTTTACTGAGCGGTGGAGGTGGCTCTCAGTGGGATGGATGGGGAGGGGAGCCAGAAGCAGGGATGGAGTGGAGAGATGATCTTCCCCTGGAGTTTGGCCACTGGACAGCCAAACTCCTCTCTGACCACCCCTAGCCAAGCTCGTCTCAGGTATTCAAAGGTTCCTCCTCTTCTGTGTTTCTCTGCCACCTTGTTCCACCATTTGTCTGCCCATTTCCTCGCCTTCTCATCTGCTTCTGGAGCCTGGAGTTCAGGGTTTATATGGATACAGGATAGGGGGCGTAGTGGGCCAAAAACAACTTTTGGGGCACAAAAACAGGAATGCCTGTCCCCATTTAGGGATGTAGGTCCCCCGGCTTGAGGGTGGGGCCTTTGCCAGGGAACCACCTTCTTCTATCTAGCATTTCCCTGTCCCCTGTCCACATCACAATGTTCTTAGAAGGATAAGAAAAGACACAAAAGAAAGTCTGACAAGTTTGCTAATGTCTGGCGTATATGAGAGTTGGCTCGCCCCATCATGGGCCCCAGTTAAACTCATCTCTGTCTTCCTCGTGTGCCACTCTTCCCTGGCTCACATTAGAAATTCAGGAGCAGAGAACAAAGCAGCCAAGTTTGTTTTTCCAGAGCAAGAGGGGTCTGGTGAAAGCAGTCCTGACAGCTGCACTGTGTGTCTTGGTGAACTAAGGGCTTTTACATGTTTCATTCAAGACTGTTTAGTCTGCATGCTGAGGATTCATATATCAGTCTTTGACTCTAGTGTCATTGAGGTAGTTTGACTTCCAATGATTTCGTTGTCATCTGTATTTGCCTACAGTGAAGGAAATAACTGAGAGTCGAGTTATTGCAGGGTCACTTAAAAGCTTGCCTTTCTTCATTCACTCTCCTTAATGATATTGCCAGTGCTTCCGAAAAAGAAAAAAACTAAGGCACAGCTCTTAATAAATAACACCTGGATCAGAATCGGTAAACTGCTTTCACGTTGGCTTTTGCAGAAGTGGCAGTGCATTGAGGATACATCCGGCAAGCTTCGAATTCACAAGTGTAAGGGACCCAGTGACCTGCTCTCAGTCCGGCAGAGCACGCGGAACCTCTACGCTCGCGGCTTCCATGACAAAGACAAAGAGTGCAGTTGTAGGGAGTCCGGTTACCGTGCCAGCAGGAGCCAGAGAAAGAGTCAACGGCAATTCTTGAGAAACCAGGGGACTCCAAGTAAGCCATGGTTTTGTGACCATCTCCATGGTGGCCTAGGCCTGTGGGAATAAAGGACAGAGAGACGAAAGGGCTGCTCCTTCTACATTTTAGATATTATCAATTCACCATTTTCGGGCTAAAAGCAAATCGTTGCTCTATTTAAAATAAGAAAGCTAAGATTAATGTGACATCTTGCTTCGTAGACATTTCACTTAAGCATAGAATGAAAATATAGTTAGTAAAAGCAGCAGATGCAAAACATATGCACACATAGAAGAGTTTGTAAAATGGTTATTCCAAAAGGCAAAGGATATAGTTTAAGTCCATTTTATTTTACTGTAATGCCAGTGTCCTGATTCGTCTGCCTTAAGTTGCTTTTTTAAAAAATAGTAAATACAAGGTTTCAGTGTGTATGCATTTAATTTTAAGAGGAAAAGCATTCACACTTTTTTAAGGCATATATTTTAATCTCTGTTTTAGGACAATATATATATTTTTAAATTCTGTCAGATTATTGGATCTTGTTACTGGCAGAGTCAAACTAGTCGAATTCAGTATAAAAAGCACTTCCTAGCATTTTCTTGATAAAAACTCTATCAGGCAGCTATGAGAAACCTATGATTATATAAATGTGAAAACCCACAGGCTGACACCTTCCACCAAAGAATGAATCTAGTACCACCTAGTGGAGCAATATGAAAAATGACTCAATTTATGGTGATTTATTTCTATACTGGTTTGGAAGAAACAATTTAAGTAAACTAAATTCTATGTCAAAGATTTGGAACTCAAATCAGACACTAACAATGGAAGCCCTTCAAACTGGCATTTTTATTGTGAACTCCACAATATGGGCTTTAGGGTCATTTGTTCTGATATTTCATTCAAAAGTGTTAAGTTATTTTCCATGTGTATATGCACATTTGTCTCAATGTCAACAATTTTTAACAAATTCTTAAAGGAATCTATAAACCAAAATGCTAAGAATCTTTGATTTGGGAGATATTTTTTCTTCCCTGAGAGAAAAATTCCAGGTCTAATAACTCACACAAAGATATCAAATTTCTGAAAATCAAAAAGGCTGGGTGTGGTGGCTCAGGCCTGTAATCCCAGCACTTTGGGAGGCAGAGGTGGGTGGATCATTTGAGGTCAGGAGTTTGAGACCAGCCTGACCAACCTGGTGAAACCCTGTCTCTACTAAAATTACGAAAAAATTAGCTGATGTGGTAGGGCACGCCTGTAATCTCAGCTACTCCTCGGGAAGCTGAGGCAGGAGAATCGCTTGAACCTGGGATGTGGAGGTGGCAGTGAGCCAAGATCGCACCACTGCCCTCCAGCCTGGATGACACAGTGAAACTCTATCAAATAAAAAATCATTAAGTGATGAGGGCCCCTGGCACGCTCCTTTTGCAGAAGCCGATTAGCAACATTCAGCTTTGAAGTAGGAGTGCCGTCTTCTCTTCCAGAAAGTTAGACCTTGTTTCCCAGTCACTGAACATAAAGCACAATGATTTTTCAGGATTAGGCACAAACAGAAGTCTAGGGGAGCTCTTTCAAACTGTATGGAATCTTGTGTATTTGAGAGCAGGAGACAATTTTCACCCTTTCTACAAGGATAAAACCTGTAAGCACTCTTAGTGATCCCCTTACGGTCACTGAGGTTGCTCCCTGATCTAGAAACTGCAGGATTCTGCTGAGAGCTGTCTCAGAGCATGACAATTCTGATTCCACAGGCAATATGTCCCCCTTCTTTCTATGTTAGCAGCAAGCTAGAGAGATAAGGCCAGATGAATATGCCTCTGCAGAGCATAAGAGCATCCAGTGTTTGCACATTAAAGTTTTTATCTGGTACACATGAGCTCTTGAAAAGGTTCCATAGTCACCAGAAAGCATGCTGGCCTCTCCCCATCCCTGCCTGCCCACCCCCTGCCTTACCCCTCCTCTGCCAGGTATAAAAGTGAGTTGGCTGATGAAAGCATTAGCAAAATTTAATTTTTCTTAGAGTAATCCTCTACTATTTGTACAAATAGAAAGTGTCAAAAGCATTTGCCTTTTTGAAAAAGCAACCCAATGTAGTGGTAAGGTTTCATAGTCTGAGACGTTATAGTCCTAGCTCCATAACCTTGCAAAATGTGTGTGACATATAAAACTTCAGTTTTCTCATCCATAGAATAAAGATGATAATGCCAAATTCATGAACCTGTATTGACAATCTGACATTTTTGTCTATAAGAGTTTTCATAATAATATCTGTCTTTCAAGACTCTGGATTAGAGATAAATGTGAAGTATATAAGCTCAATAAAGGATAGTCATTATTAATAATACCATAATTGGGAATATGATTTTATCCAAAGAAATAACCTGAACAGTTCACATTGAAAACTCAATGTAGAAATTCACAGCCTGCCATGAGTAAAAAGGATCCTAGAGATCGCCTGGACCAACCCCCTCATTTGATGAATAAAGGGCTGGAATCCCAGAGAAGTAAGTCATCCATCACACTACCATGCAATGACACAGCCAGGACAGGAACCCAACCTCTGCTGCTGTGAATTGCAGGCACCACGATGGCGCTCGGCAACGCAGCACGGACTGCCTTTCCCTCTCCAGGATCCTTTCCAGACCAGGTGATCACTTTCTTCCCTCCTAAACTATGTCAGGACGTCCACAGTAACATATCTTCCCTTACTTCTAGAGTACAAGCCCAGATTTGTCCATACTCGGCAGACACGTTCCTTGTCCGTCGAATTTGAAGGCGAAATATATGACATAAATCTGGAAGAAGAAGAATTGCAAGTGTTGCAACCAAGAAACATTGCTAAGCGTCATGATGAAGGCCACAAGGGGTCGAGAGGTCTCCAGGCTTCCAGTGGTGGCAATAGGGGCGGGATGCTGGCAGATGGCAGCAACGCCGTGGGTCCACCTGCCACAGTTCGAGTGACACACAAGTAAGAAGGCTTTATTTGTTCACTAGGGTTGAGTTCATAGTTACTGCCACAACACACCATATTATCACCATTTTGCACTTGGCAAAAAAGTAGTATCAATTGGCAATACAGTGCCTGAGGGCCGGCCTGCATAGCAACTGGGGATTAAAGAAACAGTGAGTCCATGCAATCATAGGCTTGGATGCATGCTTTGGGTTTGATTTCACATTAAGACCAATCAGCTAGGAATCCAGCAAGAGTAATTCACATTAAGGCTGATCAGCTAGGAATCCAGCCAGAGTAATTCCATCACATCTTGACTTAGCGGGCATGGAGTTCATGCCCTAAGCAGTTACTTTTGCAGGTGTCTAGAAAACAGACGGAAAGTTTCAGAGGCTGGAAGTTCTTCCATGTTGCACAATCACTGTCACTTAGAGCAGCTGTATAGTCACGGCCTCAGAAATGAAACACAGCCCAAGGGAGGAATAGTGAGTCTGAGAGACACTTGCAGAAAGATGATGTAGGTTATGAACGGATGTAAGATGTGCAAACATCTAGCCTGTCCCGGATCGCAGAGAGGACCTTGGAAGTCATGGAGACAGGGAAGGGAGATGATTCCCTCGTAGCTTTAATGAACTCACTTTATTCTTTGGCTCCTTCCAAAATCTACTTACTCTCTTGATTAAGAAATGTTTTCTTTCTGAATTTGTTAGCAAGATCTTGTGTTCTCCTTAACTGTATCACTTTGGGAGATGGGGCGCTGTGAGCTCTGCCGGGATTTTTATCTCTGAGATGGTCTCCTGGTGCCTGAGGTTGGTACAGTGACGTACTAAGGGATTTAGACCAGAGCTCATTTCTCTCACATTATAGATTAACCCCACATCCCACCTACTGTCTATCCCTGGGGCTGTTTCTTTACTTCAAAATCGAGTAAGGTACTTAAGGCACTCTCTTTTTAACCGAATTAGTGGAATGAAGATTCTTCTTCTGAATCTGCTTTTCTTCAAACAAGCCATTTGTATTACGACGTGAAAAGTCCCTTTTATTCTTTGTCCATTTGATCTTGAGTTTTTTGATGGTATCCTCTTCATGGGGGTGTTTGTATTGAGAACTGTCTTGAAAAGTGATCTCAGGGATGATCTTAGTCACAGAGCTGTGACAGCATCCACCTCTGTGACATTTTGTCCTCACTGGTGGCTAGAACATATTCCCATCAATGCTGGTCTTGGATCAGCTCAACGCTTACTGAATGTATCAACATTAAGAATTTTGAGGATTAAAAGTTCTCTTTGCTATCATTGGTGTTTTCTACTCTTAGAACATAAACCTATTTCGCATGGTTTTGGTTTGTTTTGCAGGTGCTTTATTCTCCCCAACGACACAATCCATTGTGAGAGAGAACTGTACCAATCAGCCAGAGCGTGGAAGGACCATAAGGCATACATTGACAAAGAGGTTAGCCATGGCTGTGTGACTGTCAGATACATTCCACACTCAAACTCGCCTGCCAGCCCTGCTGTGCCCCGTGGGACATACAATGGATATACATCATTTTCTTTATAATTATGCGAAAATTTTTTAAAAAGCAAGTTGTCTGTCTTTCTCCAGTGATTTAGTGATAGTCTTACTGAAAACTATATAAAGTGTGAGAAGAGACTGGGAACGGACTTAGCGGCCTTTTGAAATCCCTGTGAGAAAAGGATTCGGTCATAAAAGAGGAATCCACTAATGTTTATCTATAACACTTGCGTTGGAATATAGAGGTAGACATATTCTATGCCCAGTTTGTTTCTATGTTAAGCATCATCTCAAATTAATAGCTATTATTACAGAACAGAGACAACAAGGTGAAAGAAAGGTATTTTATAAAGAAAATCCTGATCTTAACATGTAATTGCCTGAAAACATGTTTTCCAGATTGAAGCTCTGCAAGATAAAATTAAGAATTTAAGAGAAGTGAGAGGACACCTGAAGAGAAGGAAGCCTGAGGAATGCAGCTGCAATAAACAGAGGTGAGCTTATTTCCCTCCGTGCTCCACTTTCCGATATCATGTCAGACAAGCTAGAGGGATCAGCACTGGCCTCATTCTTCTCTTTTCCCTATAGAATATATTGTCGTAGAGTACTATAACCTAAGCTATTTAAGTCAAATTAAATATGCTTAAACTTAAGCAGAAAATGAAAAGTCCCATTCAGCTAAAATACTTACAACCTAACTGCCTTCCTTCTATTTTGCTTTCTTTCTATAAAATGAACACTTTGATCAAATGCAAGGTTATATAGACTCACCTTTTAATCTTCTCACCTGCAGCTATTATAATAAAGAGAAAGGTGTAAAAAAGCAAGAGAAATTAAAGAGCCATCTTCACCCATTCAAGTAAGTAACTCTTTTTTTTCCCACATTTGCTGGGAGTCAGTGACCGTCCACTTGGCACTTCAGAGAGGCTGGAGGGACTCCTGTGTTCCCTGCAGGGCCACTTCAGAAGTAGATCCATCTAGGAGGGCACCCAGCTTGTGAAGTTGAAAGCAAAGCCCGACCTCACCAAGGGACTGTGGCAATGCTCTCGGCATCCTTTGTTGGGAATCAGGCTGAACTCCACCGTCATTCCCCATGTGATCCCTACCTCGCAGATGGGACCAGTAACCAGATTTGACTCCATGCACTGCTTTCTGTGGAGAACGCTTGAGGGTTACAGATTCTCTGCGTGTGATCGGTGTGTTCAATAGAGCAGCCTGGAATAGTGATGAATTCCGAGAGTGAGAAGCAATGTACACTTTTTTAAATAATAGCAAAATTTGCGTGTAAAGATTTAGTATTTGAACCTCAACAAAGTTTAAACCTTTTATATAAAAAAAAAGGTATTAGAAAATAAAGGCTTTCCAAACTTATTTAGTAGAATTTGTCAAAGAATTTTTTATACCTTTTAATCCAAGCCACCTGGTGCCTCTAACCTATGATTCGATGGCAGATTGTTACCCAGCTGTCAAAAAAAAAAAAAAAGTCATTTGTCCAAAGAGTGTGGCTAGCAGGATCCTCTCAATCACATTGACATTTCTTTCCTTCGATGTTTCCATGCACATGAGGAGGAAAATGTTGGTCCTCTTAGGTAGAGAAGGTCCTAAGAAAGCTGTCACTGAATACTGAATGCATTTGCCTTCAGTATTCCTTTTTTTTTTTTTTCTAAGATGGAGTCTTGCTCTGTTGCCCAGGCTTTAGTGCAGTGGTGCAATCTCAGTTCACTACAACCTCTGCCTCCTGGGTTCAAGTGATTCTTGTTTCTCTGCCTCCCAAGTAGCTGGGACTACAGGTGTGCGCCACCACACTTAGCTATTTTTTGTATTTTTATTAGAGACAATGTTTCACCAAGTTGGCCAGGCTGGTCTTGAACTCCTGACCTCAAGTGATCCACCTGCCTCAGCCTCCCGAAGTGCTGGGATTACAGGCACAAGCCACCACGCCCAGCATGCCCTCACTATCCCTGATTCTATTTTAAGTCCCTCTATACAAAGTGAAGATCATCTATTATTATCTCTTATTGAGCATCTAAATATTTGTGGAAGACTCACAGCAATAAGCCTATTTTTAATTGAGAAGCTGCCTTCAGAACACTCAAAAAAATCCCCTCTCTTGGAACAGGGAGGCTGCTCAGGAAGTAGATAGCAAACTGCAACTTTTCAAGGAGAATCGTAGGAGGAAGAAAGAGAGGAAGGAGAAGAGACGGCAGAGGAAGGGGGAAGAGTGCAGCTTGCCTGGCCTCACTTGCTTCACGCATGACAACAACCACTGGCAGACAGCCCCGTTCTGGAACCGTAAGTTGCTTGTTCTAAATGCCAGTTCCTGCCGCCATGCAGAGACAGCGACTCATAACCTAGATCAGAAATTCAGCAGCATAAAACCGGGAATCTACAAAGACTCACGAGAAAAGCATCATATTCTATTCTATACGGGCAACTTGAATCATTTTGCCAAGCATTACTGTTTTCTTAAAATTTTTTCTGGTATTTTATTTGGCAATGCCAAGCTTCTCCCTGGGTTTTTCCTCCTGATTATGTTGTTTCATGTAATACCCAGCATCTGGCATAGTTTTTACCCAGTGGGACTGTTCTGTAGCTAAATAACGCAATGGATGAACATCCCATAAATGGATGAACAATTTTGCCCCAGATAGATTTTGTTCCTCCTTTCGTTCAAGTATATACTGTAAGTGTAATAAAAGGAAGTAAAAGAATGGTAAAAGCCTCTTAAATGCAAGGCCCATATTCTAATTATTCTTAGTCCATCTCAGTACCAGCACTAGACTTGTGGAATAATAGAGACTTTACAAAATTACCTGGTTCTACAGTGAATTGCTTAGGGTAGGGAATGATAACATTTGTGCACTTTTTAAATTAACACTTATATTTTCTCTAGTGTCCTGTGCACGTTATTCACTGAGGCCACACAGAAGTCATACCCTACGTTCTAATAGTATATCCTCTGATGGAAGCTTACCAGCCTATAGAGCAGATGAAACACAGAACCTTCTAACTGAGAAGCTCATTAGAGACCCCCCAGACCACTATTTCTCAAACTGGGATTTGGTGACTCCAAAGAATTGATAGGTCATTCTTGCGGGGGATCTAGGGCCTGTCCAGGAGACTTTATGTTTTCCCCTTCCATTTTCATGTTTCTTGATTTCAGGGTCCATGTTTGCATTTCTGTTTACAATCACATCAAGGCTGAGTAAACTCTTAAAGTCACAGCATTTTACTTTTAATATAGTTTCTGAAACTGTGGTGTGGGAATCCCTGAGGGTTATTCAAATCTCTGGGGACACATCATTTAGCAAGACACTTTATTTTCTGTGTTCATAATATATTTTAATGGGGTGCAGGTAGAAAAAAGCAATGAAAGTAAATGAAATAAATAATTATGAGTTGTAGCAATGCTATGAAGAAAACAGTGATCAACGTTTTTAAATGGGACCCTTTTAGAGAGGGTAGGGAAGACGAGGTTTTGAGGTGAAATTTAGGCTGAAACCCAAAGGATGGAGAAAAGCGATCCCCGTGGAAGGGAGCATGTTCCAGGCAGAGGGAACAGCGCTGGCAGAGGTCCTGAGGAAGTCATGCCTTTGGTGTATCCAGGACTGGAAGCTACTTGAAAGCCGTAGCATTGCAAAACACGAGGCTATAGTCGCTCATGGAAGAAAGAGGCCCTTCATACCTCTATCTGCTTTTCACCATCTGAGTTGAGACCAACCTGCTCAAGCCACCACCATTTCTTACCTTGGCCACTGCCAGACCTCCTCTGTGGTCTCCCAGGCTCCCCTCTGGTCCTCACCAGTCCATCCTGCTCAGAGGAGCTAGGGCAATCTTTTAATGACACCTGCTTTTCTTAAGCTAACGAACAGAATCACCCGACCCCAGGAGGCTGAGGCTGCAGTGAGCTGTGATCGTGCCACCACACTCCAGCCTGGGCAATAATAGAATGAGACCCTGTCTCAAAAATAAAGTAAAATATAGCAAAATCCTTAATATATCCAACAAAACCCCACATGCTCCCAATCCTGGGCTGGGACCATTGCCTTCTGCTGTTGCCTGCTTTGGCCACTCAGCTTCTCTTTATTCCTTAAGCATCTCAAGCTCCCTCCTGCCATGGGGCCTTTGTACTTGCTACCCCTTCCTGGAAGCCTCTTGCCTGCAGCTCCAAGCCCAGAAAACACTACTCACCCTTCAGACCTCAGTTGCAATGTCACTGCTCATGGACACCCTCCCTGTGCCTCAGACTAGGGTCCGCCCCTTTGATATACTCTGTCAGCAAGCTCTGTTTCTCCCCCATGGGGCGTATCACATTTGTAATCATAGGTGTTTTTTACTTTAGTTTTTGCTTAACTGTTGTCCTCTCCACTGGACTGTAAGTTTCTCAAGATAAGAGATCATGTCTGTGTGATACTGTATTCCTGACCCAAAGGAATTGCTTAGTCAATACTAGGTGAATAAATAAACCAACAAGCAAGGCACCCTGTCCAATCAAATTAATTCATGTCAATTTAACAAAGCTTTGCGTGCCGGCCACTGGGTGTCATTGTACCAGTGAGAGAGGAACGTGCCTGCCGTCACTCTGCTCTTTTGCACAGGAGTGAATAGGAACTGATCCCATTCAATACCAAATTTGATGCTCCTTCTAATTCACAATGTATTCTTGGTGCCCTGATATTCTAGGGCAGTGGCTTTCAGAATTTTTTTTCCAACAAGCCACCATAAAAAATGCACTTTATATCAGGATCCTGTACACATATGTGCACATACACAAGTATGTGTGTGTATCTCTGTATATATGTAATATAAATAATAAGTAAAAATTTCAAAAAGTAATACTACATGTTATATGCTTTAATATTTTTACCCATTCTATTGCATATTTTAATATTATTACTATATTCCTGATACTTGCTATGTCAACTTAAGCCCTTGGCATAGTAATACTCGATAACATGAAAAAAGAAGAAGAAAACAAAAGTCAAATCCACCCAGGTACAAGATCCTCCAATGCAATGGTCTCTAAACATTTTTTTACTATGTACCCCTATCAATTTTTAAAATAAACACACCATCTATGCTTAATTACACTACTATACAGATATGCCTATGTATTATGAAAACATACAAAATAAAAAGGTCAGACACAGAGACTCATGCCTGTAATCCCAGCACTTTGGGAGGCCGAGGTCAGAGGATCAGTTGAGCCCAGGAGTTTCAGACCAGTCTGGCAACAAGGTGAAATCCTGTCTCTACAAAAAACTACAAAAATTAGCTGGGCATGGTAGTGCCCACCAGTAGTCCCAGCTACTTGGGAGGCTGAGGTGGGAGGATTGCTTGAGCATGGGAAGTGAAGACTGCAGTGAACCATGATTGTACCACTGTACTCCAGCCTGGGTGACAGAGTGAGAACCCATCTCAGAAAAAGAGAAGAGGAGGGGAGGGGAGGGGAGGGAAGGGGAGGGGAGGAAAATACGCAAAATAGAAATTTAAAGTTTGAGATAAAGGTTAAAAAAAAGAGATTTTAAAAATAGTTTTCATATCCGTTAGAGGTCCCAAAACAATTTGTTCTCGCTTATTAAAGAATGCCTAAGAAAAACAAATCTCAGTGTCCCACTTTACAATGCTATGAGACATTCAGTTTATGTTTGATGTGTGTTCTTAATTGCTTTCGTATGAAAGGTGACTCAGAAAGATGTGGTGGTTCCATAGATATGCTTCACGGGCATGCTGAGTCAATCAGGACGTTCATTTTTTTTAATGCCACCATTAAGTAAGCAGTCATCTCTATTGAAATTACACTTTTAAATTTCTATCTTCCCTGAGATTAATCAATTATTCTTGTAAATACAAAAGTATTGTATTTGTATATTTCATGAAACAAGTTTAAAACCCATTTAAACTGTTAATTTGGAAGATTTCTACACAGATTAGAAAATTCGAGTTCCATGGTTTTTAATGAATGTAGATGTGAGATAAACGTTCACATACAAATAATACATTATAAATAACATTTTAGAGATCTTTTAATGAAAAATCATATAATGATGAAAGCATTTTCAATCATCCATGTTTAAGATATTATCTTTTTTTTTTTTTGCCTGTATTCGATCTAATCTGGTTCACTCAATTCAATTTAGGGTTTTTTCCCCAGAGCTACTCCTTCAGATCATTTCCTGTAAGCTTTAGGTCTTTCTTTGAAATAGGCATATGTAGTTTGTTATCTGATTTATTTATATCAAATCTCAAGTATTAAGGCTTTTTAATGTTTTAATATTATTCTTTAGAATAGATTTTTTTATTAGGGGACATTTCTAGAATTATTGTCATAAGTTATTATAAATATGGTAACATATTTTATTTAAAAGGTGCACATCTATTGCAAAGACTGTTTGCCTTAAACAAAAGATAAGAAAGGATATGAAAAGTTTAAGAGTATAAAAGTTGGTCGGGCACGGTGGCTCATATCTGTAATCCCAACACTTTGCCGAGGAAGGTGGATCGCTTGAACCCAGGAGTTCAAGACCAGCCTGGGCAACATGGTGAAACCCCATCTCTACAAAAAAAATACAAAAATTAGACAGGCATGCCTGTAGGCCCAGCTACTTGGGAGGTTGAGTTGGGAGGATCACTTGAGCCCAGGAGGCAGAGGCTGCAGATCATGCCACTGCACTACAACCTGGGTGACAGAGTGAGACTCTGTCTCAAAAAAAATAAAAAAGAGAGAGAGAGTGCAAAAATTTTAAGTTGGCAAACATAATGTGTAAAAATATTTAAATTAGCTAATCAACTAAAAAAAAATCATTCCTGGAGGGACAGAGGAGTGAATAGGCAGAACACGGGATTTTTTAGAGCAGTGAAACTACTCTATGTGATACAACAATGGCAGATACATGTCATCATGGATTGGCCAAACTCATAGTGCACAAGGAATGCTCATTATGTGTACCTAATCCTATTATGTTGGTGCAAAAGTAATTGCAGTTTCAAACCATGAATTTTAAATCATTATAACTGGGCTCAAACACATCTTTACAATCAAAATAGGAACCATTACAATCAACACATTTTTGCCACAAGAAATAAGTTTTGTTTATTCGTAAAAATTCATGCTTCAGGATTCCATGAACTCCTGGAAAGCATTTTCTGCCTTATGCTGGTTGTGGAAGCATTTTCCCTGCAAAAAGTTGTCAAGATGCTTAAAGAAGTGGTGTTCGGTTGGCGAGAGGTCAGGTGAATATGGTGAATGAGGCAAAACTTCGTAGCCCAATGTGTTCAACTTTTGAAGCATTGGTTGTGCGATGTGCAGTCAGGTATTGTCCTAGAGAATAATTGGGCCCTTTCTGCTGACCAATCTCGGCTGCAGACATTGCAGTTTTTGGTAAATCTCATCGATTTGCTGAATGTACTTCTCTGAGGTACTCGTTTGGCCAGGATTCGGAAAGCTGTAGTGAATCAGACGGGCAGCAGACCACCACACAGTGACTGTGACCTTTTTCTGGTATAAGTTTAACTTTAGGAAGTGCTTTGGAGCTTCTTCTTGGTCCACCCACTGAGTTCGTCATCGCTGTTTGTTGTATAAAATCCACGTTTCACAGCACATCACAATCCGATTGAGAAATGGTTCATTGTTGCATAAAATAAGAGAAGATGACACTTCAAAACGACGATTATTTTCCCACTCAGCTCATAAGGCACCCACTTATGGAACTTTTTTCACCTTTCTAATTTGCTCCAAATGCCCAACCACCACAGAAGGGTCTATGTTGAGTTCTTCCGCAACTTCTCATGGAGTTGTAAGAGGATCAGCTTCAATGATTGCTCTCAGTTGGTCTTTGTCAACTTCCCATGTAGGCCATGACACTCCTCATCTTCGAAGCTTTCATCTCCTTTGCAAAACTTCTTGAACCACCACTCCACTCTACGTTCGCTAGCAGTTCCTGGGCCAAATGCTTTGTTAATGTTGCGAGTTGTCTCTGCTGCCTTACGACCCATTTTGAACTCGAATAAGAAAATCACTCGAATTTACTTCTTGTCTAACACCATTCTGTAGTCTAAAATAAACATAAAATAAACAGCAAGTAATATGTTATGAGCAAAAAAAGCTAAAAATGCCGATTAAAATGATGATCAACATAATCACATTTATTTAAGAATGTATTCCAATAGCAAACGGCAAATTTCAACAAGGCAGAAACCACAATTATGTTAGCACCAACCTCATAGTTGTTTTAAAATTTTTTTCCTGGGCCAGGCACAGTGGCGCATGCCTATAGTCCCAGCTACTTGGGAAACTGAGGATCACTTAAGCCCAGGAGTTTGAGTTCAGCCTGGGCAACATAGAGGGACCCCATCTCTTAAAAAAATCTGTGTTAGGCAGCACATTTCTGAAATTCAAGAAAGGTCAGCAAATTTGGAACATTTGCCCTTTTGTAAATAGAAGAGTGGGTGAGTTGATTATAAATGGGACATCTCTTCAGCGTACCTTCTACAAGTTAACCAGGGACCTATGTAGTATAAAAGTATTTGTAGTCACAGTCTAGCTCAAGCTAGAGTGTGGCAGAGACCATCCCAAATCCCCAAGCTGGGCTCAAGGCTTTTCTAAACCCTTCCTTGTTGCAAAATCCCGTCTATTCATGCTCCATTGGTGACATGTAGCCATCTGCCGTATAGAACGAGAGAGGGTACTAGTTGCATATCTTTATTAAATAAACATTTTTCCTTTTTAAAAAGAGAATAATCCCTGGTAGTCTAGTGGCTAGGATTTGGCAAAAAATAGATGATAGATAGATAGATAGATAGATAGATAGATAGATAGATAGATAATTGATAGTTAGACAGAAATTGTGATATTTTTATTCTCATACTTCACTCACTCACCCCTCTTTGGAAACCACTGCACAACACAGCTAAGGGGAGGTTAAACTAATGTGCCTGAAACTTCACCTTAGACTTCAGCCTATAAGAGATCGCTGTCTTTCCCATTTTCATCTAGTTGCATAGAAAACTTACATAGAGGAGGGGAAAAGGTATTATTCTTAACATCAAATCATAGTATTTATAGGAAAGAAATTGTGAACTTTGAAGTGTAAAGATAAGGGAATGTTGGAATGGCAAGCCTGCCTAAGGTTTTTCACTCTTTTTGTTTTGTTGTGTTTTTCTTTTTTACCCAACAGTGGGATCTTTCTGTGCTTGCACGAGTTCTAACAATAACACCTACTGGTGTTTGCGTACAGTTAATGAGACGCATAATTTTCTTTTCTGTGAGTTTGCTACTGGCTTTTTGGAGTATTTTGATATGAATACAGATCCTTATCAGGTAAGACATTATGCGTTTCTTTTATGAAGGTTGTTGAAAATAGGATAACCAGACATGAGCTTAAAGAGGTTGTCCTGTCTCCATTCACAGCTCACAAATACAGTGCACACGGTAGAACGAGGTATTTTGAATCAGCTACACGTACAACTAATGGAGCTCAGAAGTTGTCAAGGGTATAAGCAGTGCAACCCAAGACCTAAGAGTCTTGATATTGGTAAGGAAAAAAATATTATTTTTTCTATATTACCTGGAAAATTATTTGTGTTACAGAGCTTTCTGCGTTGGAAACATTTAAATGCATAGAAACATAAATTCCTGGAGACACTAACTTCAAGGTACTTAGAGGAGACACTTTCCAGGCAATTCTAAATAAAATTTGATCTCTCAGTTTAGCTCTGGGTGTAACAATGAAAAACTTAATCCACCAAAAGCTTTGGTGAGCATTTCCTCCCAATAGCTCCCACGGGTCTATTCTACTAGTAAACCTTGATTCCTGATAGAAGCGTCTGTTGGAAGAGGAGATAAAAGCGTTGGGGATTTGTTTGTTATTGCTGTCAACATCAGAAGATATACTCTAAGTAAACCAAGATATTCTCTTTTTTTAAGAGAACTTCGATGGAAAGACACAATACTCTTATTTCTGCTGGCCCAGTTTGGAGTTCCCCCAATTGAATCCCTGCCCATGACCCAGTGAATTACATTTCTTTTGCTAGTATTTCCAATCTGAAACTAGAGATATTGGAGCAGCTCATTAACTTGGGATCTAAAAATATAAGAGAGTCTGAATGGACTCAGCCAGATGTTCCCTTCCAGCTCTGCGTGTTAAATTGGCTTATTTCTCCTTCAGTTCATGGAGATGCAGCTCTTTTCAGTGGCGGCCCCAGATCTTTCCTGGTTAATGAAAATACTCATTTCCTCCTCAAGATTTCTGCAGAAATGTAAATACCAGCTGTCCATACAAGGAAGGAGGAAGAACTAAAGCTGGCGAGGGCATGAACCTTGGCACAGCATGCCAACTCCAGAAGGGTGAAGGGCTGAATTCACAGGCATTTGGGTGCAGTTTGCAGGAGCTTTTTGTGATGCCGCT
This sequence comes from Cacajao melanocephalus, assembly GCA_963573385.1. Lineage (NCBI taxonomy): Eukaryota > Metazoa > Chordata > Mammalia > Primates > Pitheciidae > Cacajao > Cacajao melanocephalus. Next base: position 22,532 of record CAUYLG010002618.1, read on the forward strand.
GGGTTTTCTCTGTGGGTTCGGTGCAGAGCCAGCATCATCAGCAGTAAAACTGGGCAGCTTTCTGGGTCACATGTTGTGAAAGGGGTAGGGATTCCCATCCCAGAATGATCAACATCACCACCTGTCATCTTCACCACTATAGGGTCACAAAGGCTTTTGAGTTCTGGGAGTCCCATAAGAAAATACAAATCCTCAGTTCTCAATCAACACCTCTCAGTTAACACTTAGTGGAATCAGTTGTCAGTCAAGAGGAGACTGGACTTGCAAAATAGGTCTTTTGGTCACTGACCCCACTCAGCTCAAATCTTTTCAAATATCCTGCTTATCTATTGACCTTTTCCTCAAATCTTACAAAAAAAAAAAGGAAAGAATGAAAAGAAGGAAGAAAAAAAAGAAACAGGCTGCAAAGATTTGGAATCTTAACCAACCATTAGAGGCACTAGAAATATTATACCCAGATATTTCTCCCCAAAAGAACATAGGACTTTTATTGGTGGTGACATACCAACTCTACTTAGTGAAATCTGATTAAGTCCCTTAATGGTAAAATGACACACTGGATGGAGCCAGTTATGCTGTTATGCTTCAAGCCATCCTCTCCACCTTCCAGACTATTCCTAAGGGAGATGATTTTTGGTTCATTTTTTTCAAATGTTTTGTCTAAAAATAACCAAAATTTAACATTTTTCTGAGAATTACATGGACTTCTGGAAGTACCTTTCCCACTGCTTTTAAATGGACTCTCCTTCCTTTAACACCTACCCATTTTTTTCATATGAGCGCTTATTTTTTTTGTCTTAAACCTTTTCATTTATAGCTTTCAATTCTCATTTTGAACCTGATAGGAAATCTCTGTTGGGCTTCAGCACTGTCTATATTTATCACCATGTGTGTTTCTTCCTAGGATTTAGATGTTGTTCATGGAAAACTATATAGTGAATGGTTTTATAAGTTCTAAAGCTAACAGAAATTACTCTTGTATTTTCCTATATTAGGAAATAAAGATGGAGGAAGCTATGACCTACACAGGTATTCACACTTTTTTATTCTCCTCGGCAGCTTCTTCCCCAATAATTGCATGATCCAGTCATTTCAACTAATTTCTGTTTCTTACCATGTTGCTCAGAGCACAGCTGGGGGTGCATGCTTGTTCTAACAGCATTCTCCACCATGTTTTGTCATTGATCACAGATCTGTCATTTTGCTTTCAAATCAGTTCACTGTCCCATCAAGACGTCCCAGAGCATTTACTCACTCCAATGCTTGTTTGCTTGTTGGATGGTGCTTTAAAGCATGGAATGATGTGAAGAAAAAAACGGAATGGCCTTTGGGAGCCCCGGGAGAGGATGGGAGATTTATTTTCTTTGTGGTACTTACGCATTGATTTGGTGGGGGAGCTTCATGGAAATGGATTGGAGATTTTTCTTAAATGTAGCATCAAAGGCACAAAGGACTAATGAGAATTTTAAGAGTGCGCTAAAGCTGAAGTTGGAGGAAACAAGGAATTTCCTTGTTGATGGTCATTCATTAACTTTGATGGTGAAAAGCAGCAGCCATAAGATTCTGAAAGCTCTGCAGAGCAGCGGTGAATAAAGAGAAGGTGCTGGGAGTTGGGGACAGAGTAACGGGAGTTGAGACACTCATAAAGGGCCACACATCGTGGCTCACACCTATAATCCTAGCACTATAGGAGGCCAAGTGGGAGGATCACTTGAGTCCAGGAGTTCAAGACTAGCTAGGGCAACGAACTGAGACAAAAAATTTTTCTTAATTAGCCAGGTGTAGTGATGCACACCTGTAGCCCCAGCTACTCAGTCACTCGAGAAGCTGAGGCAGGAGGACAGCTTGAGCCCAGGAGGTTGAGGCTGCAGTGAGCTATGATAGAGCCAATGACCTCCAGCCTGAAAGACAGAGCGAGACCCTATCTCTAAAATTAAATAAATAAAGACACTCATTAGTTTCAACATAACACCAAGACAACACACCATTCCGTAAACAACCCTCAGCCCCATCATTTTATCCCCTTCCAATCCTTATCCTTCCCTCACTGTGCTCTGGAGGGGGACACACACTCCTGGTGGCTGTGTCACTTGTTCAGCTGGAAAAATTAACCATTGCTAATTTTCTACTCTGAGCACAGACCTCAGGCAGGTCTGCCCCTTGAGGCAGCTGGGCACTGTCCTTACCACCTCTGCTGAGGCAAAACTGAGGCACAGATGTTAACAGTACCCTAGTTAATGAATCCACTTGGGGGAAAAATGTCCATCAAAGATGTGTGGACTTAACTGGTGCCATCTATATTAATATCTTCTCTGTGTTAATATTTTCTTCATCTGTATTAATAAGTTTAAAATTAATATGCCAAAGAACATTGCTATTCCCATGCACCCTGTTCGGCCCCTCCAACTTCCAGAGCTATGGTCTCAGATGCCTCCTTATAGAGAGCAGGTCATTAGTCTAACAGGAAGCCAAATGACAACAGGAAAGGTGATGGGGAAGATGAAAACAAAGGAAGCTGGACTTTTGGGGATATGTTATAGCCGTTTATGTGTGTCTTCTTTTTTCTATTTTCTCTTGTTCTTCATCTTAACTGTCCTCAACCTGCCCCATACCAACCCCACACCAACCCTGTGTCATTCCCAGCAAACATAAGACAGAGCAGAAGAACCCACCCTTGAGCTGGTCTCCTTGGGTTATGGGCTGATGAGGTAATATCCCGTACACCAGGATGATATTGCCAGCCCCATCGGTCACATTAACACATTTCCAAAGTGCAATATGATAAATGGACTGACCTCTAAATATTAACTTTACAGTTATTTTATGGGGTACTTAATTTATAGCTAAGGGATTTTCAGTCTAGTGTCATGGAAGAGATAAAAAGCTATTCACAGATTATTTAAGACATAGGCTGATCAGGGATGAATCAGAGAGTCATTCTTCATGAAGTCATCCCTGGGCAACTTTGAAAGGAAGAATGTTTAACTGCACTTTGGGGGTAAATGACAAGCCTCTGGGACACTCCCCTTCCCTGATCCCTGCCACCACCACTCAATGGACCAGGTAATTGTTTCTGAGATCATTTTCACATAATCTTGGCAACTTTAGTTGTTGAAAGCATGTATGTAAGGGCAACATGACGTTACCTGTTGCTTTTTTTTCCTTCTAAGTTCCTTACCAGAGAGCAGATCTAGGGATACTTTATTCAAAATAACTGGCATTTTCAGACTTTGCCATTTCATAATCCATCAGGCAAGCCATCTTTCAGTGGATATCCACATGGCAGGCAGGAAATCTTGATGTGGGTTACTCAGAAAGTATCCGCCTAGTCACGCCTGGGAACTCACTAAACACCCAAATGCAGTGTTTGATGTGGCCTTACCTGCTCCTTGTATCTTATTGGATTGAATGAGAACAGATGCAAAACAAGCCACCATATGTACAGAAATGCCAGGAAAACTGTTGTGTTCCAATGGGGTTCAACAATTCAAAGCCCTCCATTGATGAAATCACTTATGGAGTTTCAGTGCCTTCATTCTTTCAGATTTTGATACTTTTTAAAAAACTAATTAAAAAGTGTTTTTAGCATGAAATTTGATTACAAAAGACTTTGAGAGAAATGATAAGAACCAGATCTGAAGAATTTGAAATTAGAAAATCTAAGACAGCATTTTTTAAAAATGTATTTTGTACAAGATAGTCTAAATAAATGTTTTTAAACTGTCTTCCTTTTGGTGGATTTTTGAAAATTAATTTTCAAACTTATTTAGAGAGTCTTAATAAAGCAGGGTTTTTTTTTTTTTCCTGTTGCTGTTCAATTTCTCTTGCTTTTCTTTTCTTTCTTTTCTTTTTCCTTTCTTTCTTTTTCCTGTTCCCTGTGCATGAGGCAGGAGGGCAGCTGAAATGCCTTGCATACTCGCCCTGGTCATTTTCCAATTAGAACAAACTCAGAGGGAGAGCACAGCTCAGAAGGTGGCACTTGTGACTCAGGAAATAATTTCTGGCTTAATTTGAAAGCAACAACTTCTAAGTGTGTTGCAAAATAGAGAAAAATAAACAGGTTGATGGGTGTTTATTTTTCCCACTGCGTACGAAAGCTGATACTGCCTGCCGTCCTTTGAGGGCCAAGAAGAGCTCCTGGCAGCTGTGGCCATATGTCCCGTGACTGTGTGGGGCAGACGGTCAGTTCTTGGCAGCCTTCCTCTGGCAGGGCTGCTTCCTTGTCCTTTTGCTTCAAGCCGTCTGGGCTGTTAGACCACACTGAGCTCCACCCTCAGCAGCCACACTCTGACCACATTGCTTTTGCTTGTTTTGATTCATCGCCCCCATAGTAACAGTGTGTGCCAAAGGTGACCATGAGTGACATCGCCGTGTGTTAGTGCTATACAGCGCTATGATCACTGGGGTGGACGCTAGAGCCCCCAACTAGTTTGAGTTCAAGTCCCAGCTTGGCTGGTGGGCATACTTAGAACAGACCCTGGCAGGGGCAAGCCCCAATAGGTGGTGGACATCGTTGGTAAAAAATAATACAGAATGCAGGACGTTTATATGAATGAAAGAGTATGGGAAAGGGAATTTAAGTGATATGAATTCTAAAGCGTGTTAATATGTGTTATAAGAAAGACAAAAGGGTATTCACCAGCACCACCAATCTCCATCATCAGTCACAGGCAACCAAGAATTGAGCACTCAAGCCCATCTTCTCAACTGCCTGAACCTCTTGAGATGAGAAGAACAAACCAAACCTTCACTGTCCTGCTCTAGGTTACTCTAACAGAGCTTCCTAGGTTCTCTTCTCCCTGTCACGTCTCAGGGACTCTATCTTATTTTAAAGCTGCCTTACTAGCACTGTTGGACTTTTCTGTTTCAGATGCTCAAACAAGAGATGGGACAGGGGCAGGGTTTGGGGTTAAATGGGCTGGAGGTGAGTTTGGCCCCTAAGGTGTTGAGGATACTTGGGGTGAAGGTCGTTAGGGTGTAGGTCAGAGCCAGTGCCACTGCATGCACAGAGGTGTGTCATGGAGTGGCAAGTAGGCTCTGAAATCCAGCCAAAGCTCTGCCATGAGAGCTGGGTAGTGGCAGGGATGACAGCAGTGTCCACCCTGGTATGGTTAAGGTCAGACTTGGGTTAGTCTAAGCTGTCAGAGAATGCTCATCATTTTTCTTACCTTTCCAATAGTAATTATACTCCAAAGGCCTTGCTTCTTATGCTATATAAGAAACTAAAGGGCCAGGCGTGGTGGCTCACGCCTGTAATCCCAGCACTTTTGGGAGGCCAAGGCAGGCAGATTATGAGGTAAGGAGATCGAGATAATCCTGGCCAACATGGTGGAATCCCATCTCTACTAAAAATGCAAAAAAAAAAAAAAAATGGCTGGATGTGGTGGCACACGCCTATAGTCCCAGCTACTCGGATGGCTGAGACACGAGAATTCCTTGAAGCCAAGAGATGGAGGTTGCAGTGAGCCGAGATTGCACCACTGCACTCCAGCCTGGTGACAGAGTGAGACTCCATCTCAAAAAAAAAAAAAAAAAAATCAGAAGAAGAAACTAAAGTATAGCATGTGCAGAACTCCTTAAGATCCTCCCCAGACTGCAGAATGAATTGCATCTTTAATCAGTTTCGATATATAGAGGGAAGATAATAGGAAAAAATGAGTCCTCATTCATCCGTGCAACAAATAAAGACAGAATCTAAACGACCATGTCTGTGCCAAACACTGCCTCCACAAGGAGTACAGTCTGGTGTTAGAATGCACAATGCAAAGTACTTTGATGGGCAGTATGTGGCGCCATAAGAGCCAGGTGAGGACCCCAGTGCAACTCCCAGGAATCAAAGGAAGCTTTCCAAGGAGTTGATATTTATGCCGCATCCTGAAGACGACATTGGAGTGATCCAAACACAGGATGGAAAAGGAAGTCAGTCCAACCAGAAGGCAAGACTCGTTTGGAACTTATGATCAGTTCTGTGATGGTGCAAGGGAAGGAGGAGAGAAGGATGAGCTGAAAAGGCAACCAGGGCCTATTTTATGGAGCCTGTTATATGGAGAATATGATATAATTTATCTTCCAAACGGGATGTTTTGACCATGGGGGAGGAGGACTAAAAATAATTATTTATATTATTATTTATATTAATTCTACATAAATATTGATATATATTTGTTTACCAATGAACTAGTCAATAGATCTATAAAACAGTCACATTTTAAACTATTTCCTAAATTAAAATGTCAAAAATTCTGGACAAATGCCAAATCGAATGGGATACCAGTACAACAGATACAAACTGGGACCATGCCAGTCAAACAAAAATGTGATCACCCTAGTTACATGTGACATCAAAGGATGCAATCTCTGTTCTAAAAGCAATAGACGGACATTCAAGAACATTAAACCAGGAAAAATAATATGAGAGGATTTGGGTTGATCAGATTAGGGGACATAAATAGTTATGAGAATAGTTTTGTGGATCACATTGGTTTGTGGGTCAGTTCCGGCTCTATTGCTTCCCAATTTGAGGACCATTTACTAACAGTATTACAACACTTATATGGTCCAGGGCTCTCCTGAGTGCTTTTATATATTAATGTATTTAACGCTCTCGATAACTTTGTGAGGTCAGTACTATCATTATCCCCATTCTACAGATGAGGAAATTAAGCCACAGAGTGACTTAAGTAACTTTCCCAAGATTACACAGCTGATAAATTGTGAAATTCAAACCCCAGGAGTCTGGTTCTAGCTGTACTGTTTATCTCTACACTATACTGATTTTCTTGGACAATTTATTTAATTTCTTTTATTATGGCTGAATTCTCTCATCTTTTAAAAGGTGATAATACATATACATAATAATACACAAGGATTTAATGAGATAGTACCTGAAAAGTAAGCCCTGAATTCATGTTATTCCTATGATTGATGTTTGATAATAAATTTGAATAGTGAGAGATAAATTGTATCAAACAGCCCTGGAATTTGTTTTTTCTTTTTTGAGGTGGAGTCTTGCTCTGTTGCCCAGACTGGAGTGCAGTGACACGATCTTGGCTCACTGCAACCTCCATCTCTTGGATTCAAGCAATTCTCCTGCCTCAGCCTCCCCAGTAGCTGGGACTACAGGCACACATCACCATGCCTGGCTAATTTTTGTATTTTTAGTAGAGATGGGTTTTCACCATGTTGACCAGTCTGGTCTTGAACTCCTGTTCAAGTGATCCTCCCACCTCAGCCTCCCAAAGTGCTAGGATTATAGGCATGAGCCACTGCACCTAGTCAAGCCCAGGAATATGGAAAGACATTTATTTTCACATTAATGGATGATAAAATTGCAGTTTTTAATGTCAGTGCTATATTACTAAGGAAGAAAAGTTATGTGCATTTACCAATAAGCAGATATAATCAGCCATTGACCACACACAGGTAGTCATCTATAGATAAATGACATATATTATATTTATTTCTATGTTTAGACTATCTTTATGGTTGAACATGTTGGCTTTTTTTTTTTTTTTTTTTTGAGACACAGTTTTGCTCTTGTTGCCCTGGCTGGAGTGCAGAGGCATGATCTCGGCTCACTGCAACCTCCACCTCCCGGGTTCAAGCAATTCTCCTGCCTCAGCCTCCTGAGTAGCTGGGATTATAGGTGCCTGCCACCATGCCCAGCTAATTTTTGTATTTTTGGTAGAGACAGGGTTTCACCATGTTGGCCAGGCTAGTATTGAACTCTTTACCTCAGGTGATCCACCCACCTCAGCCTCCCAAAGTGCTGGGATTACAGATATGAGCCACTGCTCCCGGCCATTTGGCTTTTATTTGTAAAATAAGTAGCTATTCCTGCAATTTGTCCATAAAATTATGTAGATTAGAAATTCATGGTCTTCTGGTTGCTCTGCCTATGGAGTAGCCATTCTTTATTCCTTTACTTTCTTAATAAACTTGTTTTCACCTTACTCAAAAAAAAATGAAGAAAGAAAGATATTTATGCTGTTTTTACTATGGCCAATTCTGATTCTGATTTTGGTGTCCTGCTAGTATCCAAAAGCAAACTGTAAATTTATAAATTGTCATTACAATTAAAAATTAAAATTATAAATTTGTAAAATTTTTTACAAGTTGTAAATTTACAATTTGCTTCTGGATACTAGCAGGACACCAAAATCAGAATCTCTGAAATTTCAAAACCTAAATCAAATTCCATTTCAAGCTAAATCATATTACGTTTCAAGCAGCATGAAAATCACCGGAGACACCTACCAATTTAGTCCAAATATTGGAAACCCCGTGCCTTCAGAAAAAATAAACAAAAAAGCACAGCAAAACATGGAAGGGCTTAGAAGAAAGGAGCAGATATATTAATGCAAATAGTCTGTTTGGGCTCTTTCCATTGTGAAATTTAAATTAACACCATTAGAAGTGAGACTTGGAAGAGAATAGCAATATTAATTAAAATATCCTGCCAGATAGCAACAAGCAACAAACCATATATAATGCTTTGTGATTTTCTGATCAATCCACTGCTTGATTCTTGAAAGTGCAGGCACCTAGCTCAGGGAAATTCAATTTGCAACTAAGCACAGGTACCCAGAATCAGGTATAGATGATGCCGTAATGGAGGGATTCACACAGTTCTGAGGAAACCCAGAGGAACAGCTGGAGAGGCTCTGTGGAGGGAATGATGCTTAATCTTGAAGGCTGAGAGCTGACTGGGATAATGAGGCAGGGAAGAACATTCTAGAAATAAATACAAAGTGAGGAAGGAGAGCGTCTGGTATTTTCAGGGCATTGCACTTGTTCCTGTGGCTGGTACAGAGGTGATGTGCCAAAGGGGAAGGGAAGAGGCCAGAGAAGCTGCAGGAGTCAGCCTGCGTCTGCAGAAACCATCCCTTCTGCTTCTTATGACACCATCAGCACCTGTTAATTATAACACTGCTCCAGGAAGAGTTAAAATTCCATGCATGCACCATCTCTTAAGTTACCCATCTGTAGAATATATCATGATGTAATTATGTGGTTAGGTTTTTAAAAGTAAGTAAGTGTCACCCAGAAAGAAATGTGACTTGGCTCGCGACCTAGGTATGTTCTTGAATTTCTCTTACTGGATTCACAGCTTTTCTGTTTCCAGGGTTAGGGGATAATTATCTGTAACTTGAAATCATCTACATTTATTCTGAAAATTCGCCTGTCAGAACGAGCCTGTCTATACCTTTTCTCTCTGAATAAAGAGTTTTCAAATGGCCCAAGAAAAAGGTTTCCTTTTGTGAGCTGATGACTGGCAGAAACCAGGAGACACATGGAAAATTTAAGTTTTAATGTTGAATAAGTCTAACTTCCTATTTTGATGTAACTTGACATTTACAGAAAGGTTGCAAGAATAGTTCCAAGAACTCTTACCCCATTTGCTTCATTGTTTTTTTCTTGTTCTCTCCCTCACTTTCTCCAAGTATACACACACCTTTTTTTCTGAATCATTTGCAAGTCATTTGCAAACATCATTCCCCTTTATATATAAATGCTTTAGGAGGCATTTCCTAACAACAAAAACATTCTCTTACATACTGTTATGCATTTATCAAAATCAAGCAATTTAAGATTATTACATGCAGTTATCAAATCCACATTCCATATTTAAATGTTAACAATTATCCCAGTAATGTCATATTCATTGTTTTTTGCTTTTCTGGCCTGGGATCCAATCCAGAATCACACATTGCAGGAAACTCACCTCTTTCGAGCATCCTTTTATCTGGAACAGTTCCTCAACTTCTCATTATCACTCGTGATATTTTAAAGAGTACTCTCCAGTTATTTTGTAAAATGTCCCTCTATTGGGGTTTGTCTGATGTGTCATCAGGATTGAACTGAAGCTGTGGATTTTTGTCAGGAATACCACAGAAGCAATGTTATACTCTCCAGATAGCTTATCAGGAGCTGCAGGACATCTCTGATTACTTGGCAAAGGTAGTGAGTGCTAGGTGAGGCCACTATAATTTTTTTTCTTTTTTAATTAATAAGTAATTCATCTACTAGCTTTTAAGGCATTCATGATTCATTTTTGCCTGAATCATTTGTTGCTACCATGATGGCTGCAAATGGTGATTTCTCACACTCTATAATTTCTCTTGCCTTTTTTCCTTTTTCATTTTTCTTTTTTTTTTTTTTTTTTTTTTGAGACAGGATCTTGCTCTGTCACCCAGGTTGGACCACAGTGGTGCAATCTTGGCTCACTGCAGCCTTGAACTCCCAGGCTCAAGGGATCCTGCCACCTCAGCCTCCCACAAGCAGCTGGGATTACCGGTGCATGCCACCACACTCAACTAATTTTTAAAAAAAAAAATTTTTTATAGAGATGAAGTCTCACTATATTGCCTAGGCTAGTCTGAAACTCCTGGGCTCAAGTGATCCTCCCAGCTCTCAACTTCCCAAAGTGCTGAGATTACAGGCATGAGCCACTGTGTCTGGCTCCATCTGCATTTCTTAGGTAGTACTGTACTGTAAAGAAGAGATTTCCCAGCCAGATGTGGAGGCTCACACCTGTAATCCCAGCACTTTGGAAGGCAGAGGCAGAAGGAATACATTATTGAGTTCAGAAGTTCGAGACCACCCTGAGCAGCAGAGCAAGACCTGATCTCTACTAAAAATACAAAATTTAAAAGATTATCTGGGCATAATCCCAGCACCTGTTGTCCCAGTTACTTAGAGACAGAGGTTTCAATGAGCTGAGATGGCACCACTACATTCCAACCTGGGTGACAGAGCCAGACCCTGTCTCAAAAATATTTTTAAAAAGAAGATTTTCCCCCCTCCTATGTATTTATCTCTATTGGTAGGGACTCATATTCTCAGTGTATTCCGTGGATATTCTCTTGCTATCATTATTTATTTTGATGATTAAAGTATCTTTAGATTTGGCCACTGGACTTATGGAAGTACATGGGTACTTTTGAAGCATCCTCATCATTTTTTGAGCACCTCGATGCTTTCTGGCCTAACAACATGTTCCAGATTCATCTTGCATTTCTGCCACTCCACATCTGGAATAAGCCATTTCTCCAAAGGGCCCTAGTTCCTTTTAAAGGTGAATAATGGCATCTTAACACCAAGATCTGGATTTGAGGTATACAAAATTGCTGCTGAGGTATCTTAGCATACAGATCCTTTTGGTGGATAGACCTAAGAGACACACATGCATTGCATGTATCAACATCAATTCAGTTTTTTCTTTTTTTCTCTCTTCTTTCTTTCTTTTTTTTTTGTGGGGGGGTGGGAAGGAGTCTTGCTCTGTTTCCCAGACTGGAGTACAGTGGCACGATCTTGGCTCACTGCAACCTCTGCCTCCAGGGTTCAAGTGATTCTCCTGCCTCAGCTTCCTGAGTAGCTGGAATTACAGGTGCCTGCCACCACACCCAGATAATTTTTGTATTTTTAGTAGAGATGGGGTTTCACCATGTTGACCAGGCTGGTCTCGAACTCCTGGCCTCAGGTGATTCACCCACCTCGGCCTCCCAGAGTGCTAGAATTACAAGCATGAGCCACCTCGCCCAGCCTCAACATCGTTTCTTGTACCTACAGATACGTAGAGATATATCTAATTGAGTGAACTAATACTTCCAACATAATGTTACCCTGCTCCTGATCTCAATTAAAATGCTTTTAGGGTTTCTCTATTAAATAACAGGAAAGCCTTAGGACTGAGTTATATATACTTTTATCATGTTAAGGAAATAGCCATCAATTCTTTTTTTCTTTAAGTGCTCTTTTCTTTAATTAGTGTTTAATTTGTCAAAAAGCCTTTTTTTAGCATCTATGAAGATGCTCAGATAATTATTCTCTTTAGATATATTAAATTATTATGATATGTGATATTAATAGATTTGGCAAGAATGAATCCTTACATTCCTGAAATAAATTCCACTGGGTCATTGTGTGTTGCTTTCTTAATACACTATTGAATTCTGTTCACTAATATTTTACTTAAGATTTTTGTGTCATATTTTTAAATGATACCAATCTGATTTCATTTTTGTTTTTACTAGAATTATCTTTTAGGTATTATATTAGTTTCTTATTACTGCTGTAATAGATTACCACTATGCCTTTAAAACAACAAAAATTTATTCTCTTGTATTTCTAGAGGTCAGAAGTCCTAAATGAACCTTACTGGGCTAAAATCTTCTGGGGGCTCAAGGCAAGAATGTCCTTGCTTTTTCCAGTTTCTGGCGGCTGCCAGCATTCCTCATTCATGATCTCTTCCTCCATCTTCAAAAACAAAAATGTAACCAATCTTCAAATCAGTCTCTCCCCCAACCCCTACCTTCCTATGTTCCTATGTTTTCTGGGGTCACATCTCCTTCTCTAACCCTCCTTCCTACCACCTCCCTTTCCCTTTATAAGGACTCTTGAGATCTCACTGGCCCCTTCTGAATACTCCAGGAATAGTCCTCCCACCCAATCTCAGGATCCATGACTTAGGCACATTCACACAGTCCCTTTGGCCAGGTAAAGGAACTTGCCCATAATTTCCAGAAATTTGAATGTGAACATCTTTGCCAGATGGAGTTCACTATTGTGCCTGTCGCAGCTATCAGTGTTATACTTGCTCCATAAAAAGAGTTCGGAAGTTTTCTTGAGTTATCTGTCTGCTCTAGAACAGTTTACCAGGATTCTCTTTTCATTAAAGGTTTGAGTAGACTTCTCCTGTGAAAGTATATACACCTGATGCATCTTTGCAGAGTGGTTCTTTAGGCTTTCATTTTCTTCTATGGAAACTGTTCTATTTATAGAAGCTTTCTACCTATATTGGATTGTTAAAACAAGTTTAATCTAAATCTGCCTCTTCATGTATTTTAAGTTTAGCCTAAAGGTTTCTCTGTACAACGTGAACTGTAACCTAAATAGAGCTATATACAGACAGCCTACTCTTGTGGCAATCACTGAGTTTTGGCCCATCAAAGATGGCCGACTGTTCAAACTGTTCAAATAAGGCAAACACTGAGCTGTAACCAATCCAGCTGCTTCTGCACCTCACTTTTGTTTTCTGTACATCGCTTTCCTTTTTCTGTCCACAAATCTTCTTCTACCACGCAGCTTCGTTGGAATCTCTGAGCCTACCGTGGCTTGGGAGGCTGCCAGATTTGCAAATCGTTCTTTGCTCAGTTAAACCCTGTTAAACTTAATTCAGCTAAGGTTTTTCTTTTAACAGTGTGAATTTCACCAAACTATTTTCCTGAGCAACTGTGTTTCATCTAGGTTTTTGAATTTATTCTCATCGAGGTCTGCAAAGTAGTCTCTTGTTTTTGTTTTTGAGATAGGGTTTCCCACTGTCACCCACGCTGGAGTATAGTGGCAATCATGGCTCACTGCAGCCTCAGCCTCCTGGGTTCAAGTGATCGTCCCACCTCAGCCTTCTGAGTAGCTGGGACCACAGGCATGCGACACCATACTCAGCTAATTTTTTAATTTTTATTAGAGGTGAGTTCTTGCTATGGTGCCCGGACTGCTCCAGGGCTCACGGAGTCCTCCCATCTCAGCCTCCCAGAGTGCTGGGATTACAGGCATGAGCCACATCGCTTGTGTTTTTAATTTTGTATATTTCAACGATTCTTAAAATATTTACCTATTTACCAGTTTATTATAAAGGACATTATAAGAAACGCAAATGAATAGCCAGATGAAGAGGAATGTAGGCTAAGGTGCAGAAAACGCAGAAACTTCTGTCCTTGAGTTTGAAGTGTGCCACCTTCATGGCATGTGGTTGCATTCACCAGCTGGAAATCTCTCTGAACCCTGTTACCGTTTAAGGTTTTAGGGAGGTTCCATTACATAAGCATGATTGATTGCATCATTGGCCATTGGTGGTTAACTCGATATCCAGGCCTCTGTCCCCTCCCCAGAGGTCGGGGGGTGAGACTGAGAGTCCCAACTCTCTAACCATGCAGAGGTCTTTCCGATGATCAGCCCAGCTCCCTAGCCATCTCCTCAGCATATTAAAGACACTCTTATCTCCATGGAGGCTGCAAGGGCTTTAGGATCTCTGTGAACTGGGGGTAGACCAAATACATCTTTCTTATTATGCCCCAGTCCCCTGGCCATCAATCCCTTAGTAAAAAGATTATAAAAGTGAAAAGATACTGGTACATTCCTAGAGTTTCATTCAGCCACCAATAATTAGTCTGGTCCATCATTCTGTCATATGAAAATACCTCCTAGGGCAAGGCCACTCAGGTTTGCCAGCCTGATCTTGGATCAGTGTTGGATTGTGTCAGGAGTGGCTTAGCAATATATGACCTCACCCTTTCAGAAGTCTGGTGTAATGGAGCTAAGAGACAATGTCATCTCCTGTTCTGAGCCTTTTTTGAGCTATTAATGTAATATTGGATTTCTCTTAGGACTCATGACATAATCCATTTATTAATTCCTTCAGCCTGTTACTATTCTTCCATCTCTCCATTTATGACCAAACTTTTCCACCCTTGGAAGAGACATTAGATTCAGCCATGGTGCTGCTCTAGACTTCAGGTAGCAATACTCGTCTAGCAATTACTCTTGCCCAGTCTGCTCCCATTCAAAGAGAGCAAGGTTACATAGGTGCAGAACTAATGAGCTGTTTTTAACCGCCAGGCAATAAATATATCTGCATTCACTGCTAACCCCAATTTTGCCAAATGGGGTGAAGGCACAACCTGCTCCATCAGGCCCTTAGGAATTCTGACATCATTTCGAAGTATAATGAGGGTTTATTGCTTAGGAAGCATCCCTACTTCTGACACCAGCAGTTGCATCTCGATGAAGTGACGTGCAGAAGACTTGCATCATCACAGCGTCTTCTCCTGCACCTCTCCTCCTATCCCCCTGCAAAGCAGAGAAATCTGTCCAGTGGGGGACCCTCCCTTAGCCCCCCTCATGTTGAGTGTAAAGATATGTAAGCCAGCCTTCAATGCTTTTATCTCCCCTCTTTCCCCATTTTAGACAGATAATGTTTTACTGCCCATTCCTTCCTATTCTTATGGAACTGTTATTCTAAGTATAATGTGCACCATTATATGTTCATTTGATGTGAGCCATCTTTGCTCACTTTTGGACACTGTGGGCCATAAAATGTGTCCTTTGATCTGAAGAAATGTAACTTGGTGGTCCAAGTTAGTGTAGTATTTTCTGCTCCAATCCTGTAATAATATTTTAAGCATTTGCATCTACCACTGGGTCTACAAAGCCCAGCCCAGGGTAAGTGTCTCTTTCTGTTAGGACTGTTGTCTAGCCTCTCAGGGCTGCTGGCATTGGTTGCTCCCATGTAACCCATTTGCTAGCTATGTGCAGGATGCCTACCCCAGGGGAATCTGCCCCATAGCCATCTGCAGTCTCTGACTCTCTTTTTGGAATTATGTGTCTGAGAATGCAAGAGGAATAAGTCTAGACTTAGCCCATCTCTGAATGGCTGGAGCACTGCCCCCGCCATGCCCACTCATTTTATGAGCCCCAGTGGCTACCACAAGGGAGTACACCAAAAGTCCACTTGATGGTTCCGGCAATATTTCAATACATATTCTTGTTTATTCTTGCTCCATTTGATCTGCCTTGGACTGATATCACCCATGTGTTTCTATATATTTCTCATTGCATACTCTATAATTTCTTCTTTATCAAGATAGTTGCTCTTTTCTTTTTACTTCAGAACTTAGTGAGGTTGCATTTTGGTAGTTGTCTTTGTACTTACACATTTTTAATGCCCTTAATCCCTGGGGGGTTTTCTTTCTCTTTCTTTCTTTCCTTCTTTCTTTCTTTCTTTTTCTTTCTCTCTCACTCTCTTTCTTTCTCTCTCTCTCTCTCTCTCTCTCTCTCTCTCTTTCTTTGTAGAGACAGAGTTTTACCATGTTGGCCAGGCTGGTCTCAAACTCCTGATCTCAAGTGATTCACCCACCTCAGCCTCCTGAAGTACTGGGATTACAGGCATGAGGCACCATGCCTGGCCTAAATCCCTGTTATCGTATTTAACCTTTCGTTATCTCACTGGACAGTTTTTAATGGCCTTCCTTCACTCCCAGCTACGACCTGACTCATACTTAGTGAGCTTATTCTCTTTGGTCTGTGCTACCTCTCACATTTTTAGTTGCATTATCTCTACTGTGTTCTATAAAATGCATATATTATTTTTTCACTCTTCTTCTGCCTTTATGTTCATCCTAGATCTGATAAATCTGTGAAATGTGCGCCCTTATATTTTTGCCGCAGTTTCCCCAGTGATTTCTTAGACCAACAAGTCACATCCTCTGGAAGATCGCTGAAGACGAGCTGATGTGCACAGTATCCCCTGCTTTCTCATGTGTTTCAAACTGTTCCTCTGTTGCCTTGATACTTGAAGGAGAGCTGCACTGGATATAAGATGCTGGGTTCATATTTTAATTTCTGATTTAAGACTGCTTTTCCATCCTCAGATGCTTGATTGAGAACACTTAATTCACACAGCACTGGCATGCTGTGGTTTTCTGCACTTTATAGTTTATTTTGCCAGGGGCATTTTCTTAAGATGATTTTTTAAATTCTTGGTTCTTTTTACTTTATTTTTGTTGTTGTTGTTTATTTTATTTTTTTAAGTTCAGTGGTACATGTACAGGACGTGCAGTTTTGTTACATAGGTAAACGTGTGCCACGGTGGTTTGCTGCACCTATCAACACATCACCAGGTGTTAAGCCCAACATGCATTAGTTGTTTTCCCTGATGCTCTCTTTCTCCCCTCAACTCCTCAACAGACCCCACTGTGTGATGTTCCTCTTCCTATGTCCATGTGTTCTCAATGTTCAGTTCCCACTTATAAGTGAGAACATGCAGTGTTTCATTTTCTGTTTTTGTGTTAGTTTGCTGAGGATAATGGCTTCCAGCTTCATCCATGTCCCTGCAAAGGACATGATCTTGTTCCTTTTTATGGCTGCACAGTATTCCATGGTGTATATGTACCACATTTTCTTTATCCAGTCTATCATTGATGGTCATATAGTGCTGCAATAAACATACGTGTGCATGTGTCATCATAATAGAATGATTTGCATTCCTTTGGGTATATACCCAATAATGGGACTGCTGGGTCAAATGGTATTTCCGGTTCTAAATCTTTGAGGAATCACCACACTATCTTCCACAATGGTTGAACTAATTTACATTCCCACCAACAGTGTAAAAGTGTTCCTGTTTCTCTGCAACCTTACTAGCATCTGTTGCTTCTTGACTTTTTAATAATCACCATTAAACATGAGATGGTATCTCACTGTTCTACTTTCTTTTATAGTAATTTGATATAGAGTTAGGCTGCTTTTACTTCATGGATATGTAGTATTTACAAGTCTCCTAGCTTAAGAGAATTCTTTTCTGTGAGTGTAACTAAGTATACTTTATCTTTTTATTTTATTATTATTTGGGAGTGAAAGTGAGAGAGGTTGTATGTCTTCCAACTTTTTTCTTGCAGGACCTGAAATTTCCCACCTTTTGCTTCCGCTTTCTTTTACCACCCAGTTTCCAACACGTGTTTCTCCCTTCTCTCTTCCTTTGTACCCTTTTCTGCCCGAAGCAATGGCTTCCAGACTGCCGCCTCAAATCATGCACAGGCATCCCTAAGTCCCATCCTCAGCGTCAGTGCTGTGGCTCACCAGGACTCTTTACAGTATTTTATGCAAAAGATTGACGTTCTTTCCACCAACGGCTTCCAGTCAATCTTTAACTCCACTGACACTTCCCTCTTCTCTCTTCCATACTGTTTTCCAAAGGCTTGTGGCCAAAGGGCGACATTCAGCTCTGCTGGAATTTGGTGTTAACTTTTTTTACTTAAAGGTGATCTGAAGATTGTAAGATTCTCTGTCTTCTAGCTATACCCAGGGTGTGGGTTTGGTGCAGTTTTACTTATTCTTCTTGCCGATCTGTATGGCTTTATGGGTGGTCATTGCACTCATCTAGGCCATCTCTTTCCAAATGGTACTTAGGCACAAGTAGAGAACAAGGGCTGTTTTCTGCAGGGTTACAGTCATCCCGGAGATGTGGAAAGATCTGACAGAGAGAAAGCTGGTGCCTTCTTAGCATATAAGAAAGTCACGCAGTTATCTAAGGCACAAATATATCTGGGACGTAGAACTTTCAGGGCAGAAATATGTTCAAAGAAATAAATCCAGGCATTTGATTTGAAGAACTTAATTGCATTCAAATTTACTTTTATACTGAGTGTCAGAGAATATAAAATAAAAATCTCGTACTAAGCATTGCCTATTACATTCAAATACTTTCAAATTTGTCATTCACCCAGCAATCTTATTAGTAGTAATGATTTTATCACACAACCATTTCTTTTTTTTTAATTATACTTTAAGTTCTGGGGCACATGTGCAGAACGTGCAGGTTGGTTACATAGGTATACATGTGCCTTGGTGGTTTGCTGCCTCCATCCCCCAGTCATCTACATTAGGTATTTCTTCTAATGTTAGCCCACCCCAATCCCCCTACTCCCTGCTATCCCTCCCCTAGCCCCCCCACCCCCCAACAGGCCGCGGTATGTGATGTTCTCCTCCCTATGTCCATGTGTCCTCATTGTTCAACACCCACTTATGAGTGCGAACATGTGGTGTTTGGTTTTCTGTTCTTGTTACACAACTTTTCTGCACTTGCCAGATGAGGAGCAAGATTCAGAGGGGCTCACTGACATGCTCTCTGGTTGCAGCGTTGATTTGAGTGAGGCCAGGAGTGAAACCCAAATCCCCTGACTGAAAGGACAGTGCCATTTTCAGCACTAATCATGCTTAGTCATAGATGTTTTCACAAATGTGATCTTTTTTCCCCAGTTTTCTGTTGTTCAATCACTTGTAACCTAAGGCCACTCTGTGATAACAAATGACTAGGGAAAAATGCCTTTGAGTGTCATATTTTTCATTGATTAAATCTGTAAAGACAATGTAAGTTGCTTGTCCAGTTAAGTAGGAAACCTTTTCTCCACTAATGATTCACCTTCTTCTCTCTTTTCAGAGGACAGTTATGGGATGGATGGGAAGGTTAATCAGCCCCATCTCACGGCAGACATCAACTGGCAAGGCGGAGAGGATCTACACAGTGTGAATGAAAACATCTATGAGTACAGACAAAACTACAGACTTAGTCTGCTGGACTGGACTAATTACTTGAAGGATGTAGATAGAGTATTTGCACTGCTGAACAGTCACTATGAGCAAAATACAACAAATAAGACTCAAAGTGCTCAAAGTGACAGGTTCCTGGTTGTCTCTGCTGAGCACTCTGTGTCTATGGAGATGGCCTCTGCTGACTCAGATGAAGACCCAAGGCACACGGTTGGGAAAGCACCTCATCTGACCTTGCCAGCCGACCTTCGAACCCTGCCTTTGAACCGACCAACAGTAAGTCCAGAGAGTAAACTTGAATGGAATAACGACATTCCAGAAGTTAATCGTTTGAATTCTGAACACTGGAGAAAAACTGAAAAATGGATGGGGCATGAAGGGACCAATCATCTGGAAACCGATTTCAGTGGCAATGGCATGGCAGAGCTGGTGCTGAGGCCCAGCCCCAGGCTGCAGCCCGTCGGCAGGCACCCGAAAACACTTCCCCAGGATGGTGGCCCTGGAGAAGACATTTTTGAAGATCAGCTGTATCTTCATGTTCATTCCAATAGAATTTCGGTTCCTCAGATGTTCACCATGGCCACCACAGAACATCCAGGTAATTCCAGCATAGTGGGGAAGACATTGACCAAGGTGGAGAAGAATCACGAAAAGGAGAAGTCACAGCATCTAGAAGCCAGCGCCTCCTCTCCACTCTCCTCTGATTAGATGAAAGTGTTTCTTTTTTAACGTTTTTATTTGTAGACTTAATAGAGGTCGTCATAGCCACCAACATTCCAAGCTACCCTGGGTACCGTTGTGGAGTAGAAGACGGTGTGCATGTGAGCAACCCCCATGCACACAGAGACTCATCGTCATCATTTACTATCTGCCAAGAGTACAAAGAAAGGCTGGGGATATTTTGGTTGGTTTGGTTTTGATTTTTTGCCTGTTTGTTTGTTTTGTACTAAAACAGTATTATCTTTTGAACCATTTAGGGACATAAGTATCCACATGTTACCCAATCAAGAGGCTAGAACGGTGCCTTTCTGAGTGTCTAAAACTTGACACCCCTGGTAAATCTTTCAATCCACTTCCACTGCCTGCGTAAGGAAGTTTTGATTCATTTTTAAACCACTGGAATTTTTCAATGCCGTCATTTTTAGTTCGATGAGTTTGCACTTTGAGATTAAAATGCCATGTCTATTTGATTCGTCTTATTTTTTATTTTTACAGGCTTCTCAGTCTCACTGTTGGCTGCCATTGCGACAAAGTAAAATAAACCCCCAAGGACGACACACAGTATGGGTCACATATTGTTTGACATTAAGCTTTTCCCAGAAAATGTTGCATGTGTTTTACCTCGACTTGCTAAAATTGATTAGCAGAAAGGCATGGCTAATAAGGCTGGTGGTGAAAAATAAATAAATAAGTAAACAAAATGAAGACTGCCGGCTCTCTCTGTGCCTAGACTCAACTTGTGCACCATACCTTTAAGATTTCTATATTGTGGGTTATTTGATCTTTTATTTTCATCTTTATTTTGTTTCCTTAGCATGGCTAAGAAGCTTCAATGTTGACAAAACATGGTTAGTTTTGAATTTACACCAGGAACTTCTCAATAAAATAAAATCATGAATGTTCCACAATTTCAATATTAGGAAAGTGAATTTCTTAATAGTGTGTTCTATGATTATTTGTAAGGTCTTCACGAAGTTCTGATACCTTTTAAAGACATAGTTCAAAACTGCTTTTGAAAATCTGTATTCTTGAAAATACTGTTGTGTATTAGATTTTTAAATACCAGCTAAAGGATTACCTCACTGAGTCATCAGTACCCTCCTATTCAGCTTCCCAAGAAGATGTGTTTCTGCTTAGCTTAAGAGTGGTTTTCTTCTTGTTTTTAGATAATTCAAGCACTTAGATAAATTATGTTTTCTTTAAGTGTTAAGGTAAACTCTTTTAAAGAAAATTTAATATGTTATAGTTGAATCTTTTTGGTAACTTTAAATCTTCATCATTGACCCTGTACATATGTTCAAATTAGCTGCTTACCTGATGTTCGTATCATCAGTGGGATGACAGAACAAACATATTTATGGTAAGGAAAGATGTGCTTTGTAAAAAGATTTCAAGTATTAGGGAGCATACTGTGTTTTTTTAATCATGTATAATATTCTGTGATACTTTTATAGAACAATTCTGGCTTCAGGAAAGTCTAGAAGCAATATTTCTTCAAATAAAAGGTGTTTAAACTTTTTCTGTTTCAGAGCAATGAACTTAAACAAGTTTTTGTGGTACACCCATTCCTTGCAAGCAAAATTGAGTCCTGATCTCTATTCACATGATTGAATACTAGCCAAACTTATAAAACTGAGCTGAAGTCAGTGTGTTATAGAACATTCTCAGCTTAATGACTTCACCACAGATTTACCTCATTGCTGTCTCGGGGGAGGCAGCAGAGGCATCGCGGAGGTGGCTTTCCTGGCAGGCGACTGAGATGGTCACAAAGGGCCTGCACTTGGTTTAATGCTCTGATGTCACCATCTTGAAATCCTCACTAATTTTTTAACAAGGGGCTCCACATTTTCATTTTCCACGGGGGCCCTGCAAATTAGGTCACTGGTCCTGAGTAGCAAAATGGAATTTTTCAGACCCAAGGGAACAGACCCACCAAAGGCAGGGGGGGTTCTTTGGGAACCATCAACTTGGGTGGAAACCTAAACACCCATCAAGATCTCAAGTTTTCACATTCAGAAATTCCATATGCTTCCTTCTGTCTGTTACAAATCTGAAGAAATGTAGCCTTCGGGTTGATGGGCTAACAGTCTGTGAAATGTTCAGAGAGCAGAAGGTTAAAAATAAAGAAGAAGGAGAAAAAAAGAAAGCAAAGGGTCAGGGCACCTGCCAATCCAACCCTTGGATATTTGAGGAAACCAAGTTTTCATCAAGAGAACAGAGCCTAAGACAGCAGCATTGTTGTCCAAATGCGCGTCTCGGTGCCTTGCTCCTTGTTCCTTTCTGTAAAATGTACCTGGGCCAAATATTGCTGTCCCGGAGAAAAATTCATTTTAGTTCAATTCAGTAGCTGCGAATAGAGGACCTACTATGTAGCAAGGGCATGAGAGAGACCGTATGTCTCCCAGAGCTGCTTGTCGGATCTTGAAAGGCCCTTAAAGATTGACTGCCCAGCTAGCCTCCTTTGATCTGTGAGGAAGCTGAAACTCAGAGGAGATGAGTGACTTCTCCAGATGCAGAAGAAGAAGATATCTCTCAGAGGCCAGCCCTCGCCACTTTCTCCATTTAAACTCATATGCACACACACATGCACACAAGCATGCACCTGCTCCCCACCCACCCACCCACACACACACACACACACACAGACTCTTACCAGATCCGGGAAGAGAGAGGTCATCGTGGGGCCCCATCTGCAAGGACTGGTGGAAAGAACCATCAACGTGAAACTCAAGAAGACCCAAATTAACTTCAAACACTAATTTTTACTATTTCTGTGAGCTTCAAAAATCACACAAACCTCTCTAAAACAGCTTTCTCAACTGTAAAATAAGAGATTTGGGTCAAGGATGACAAATACATAGCATGTGTGATTTCTTTTCCCAAAATGTCCCTAGGGAAGACATTGTTCATCTAACGGGATGCTTGACCCTTAAGCTAGAGCACTGGTGGCCTCACAGGCCTTCTCAACGCAGCCAACTACGTCTCCAGCCAGCCCTGCTGCTGAATAAGATTGGTGTGTGAGACAAAAACCACTGTCCCTGCACAAACTAGGTCATTTCTGAGACCCTCCTGGCCTTTTAAAAATAACCAAACAAACCTATGATTGTTAGCATGTGCAGTTTTATGGTTCCAAGAGAAGGAGTGAATACTTTATACTCCAACCCTTTGTCAAATATTTCTAAATATGTGGCTTCTTTTTTTTTTTAAGTGTTTTAAATACTTATTTTTTAGGCTTTTTAAAAATCCTCCATTCCCCAAATTAGTCCAATTCTGCCTGATATTTCTGAAATGTATTTAACAGAAAACAAAGATCTTCAGTTAAATTAGGTATTAAGGAGCGCAATTAATACCTGGATATGCCCTACCAGCTGGGGCTTTTAGGCCCCCAGGACACACAGAAGCTACTGTGAAAACTTCGGCGGTCCCCAATCCCCTTTCCCACCTCCTGCCTCTCCCAACTCCGGGGACATCCCACACTCTCTGCCTGGGGAGTCTTCCACCACCTTGGCTCAGGTAGCTTCCTGCTCAGGAGCCTTCAGTGCTTCCCAATGCGCTCAGTGTTCTGGACTCTAAGCCAGAAGAAACCCAGCCTCCCACCCTGCCCCTGCTCCCGCGCCGCCTCACCTGTCTCTCAGCTGCTCCTGGGTTAGCGCCGCCTTCCCAGGCCTGAACTTTCTCTCACTTCTCATCTCCCTCCTGTTTATCATATCTTCCCTCCAGCCCCGCCTCCACCTGGAGAAGGCTTGTCCACCCCTTAATTCCCGTATCAGTTCAAAATTTTCCTTTTCCTTTTGCGTACACCTTCCTGGACTCCCGACCCCTACTTGACACTCTCCGCGTGTAATAAAGCGCTGATGTTGTACCGAGCCCGCGGCCAATGGAAGGACAATCCAGTAATTGTCACCTCACCTTTCCCACACTTAACACCTCACGCTTCCCCACTGCTGGCCAAGATGCTGACCCTCAGGTGGCCATCGCTGGTTGGAGTCGAGTTAACCCCCTTTTCTCCCAGCGGTGGTGCTGACAGGGAGGACGGGCCAGCACAGTACCTTGGGCCTTGTAGTGACCCCACTGCTGTATGAAGTAAGTAGAATGACTTTTAAAAATCACATTTTCTCTGTTGAGACTACAGAATCCCTGACCCTCAGGTTGGGGGAAGCACTACAGAGAGATAGGGGACAGAGGAACCCGAACTATTTCACTCTTCGGCTGGCGAAGGTATTCCCTTCTGTCTGAATTTCCTGGTCCCCATATCAGTGGGTCTCCTTCCGGGACTCAGGTACAGAATCTGCATCGGCCACCAGCCTCCCCATTCCTTCCCCCACGTTTCCCCACTTTCCAACCCCAACAGGGCGGGTGACTCAGAACCAGAGTGGAACCAACCCAACCTCTAGTAAGTTTCAGCAGGTGAGAGGTCATGGACCGACCCTGCCACCCTAATCTGTTTGCCCATAACTGACAGCACCTGGCCAGGCCCAGAACCAGAAGACCCGAGATTAGCATGTGTTTTCTGTAATGACCACTAGGTGGCAGTCTAGTGCAACTAAAGACACCTTTGCTTGGCTCCAGGCCGTACCCCTGCAAAGCAGCTACTTTGATTTCCAAAGCAGCAGCGCGCTTCTCAGTGCTACCGTTTTGAAGAGAACACATCTAGAACAACTTGATCCATGGCAGGCTTGCCCTTTCTTCAGTGCTTAGGATCTTAGCCATTCCAGCAGGCGAAAGAACAATTTTTGCTTACTACTGATTTATGTTGGTATTTTAAATTGGAACTGCACCAAACTTTGACGTTTCAATTCAAAAGTGAGCACTGAATATCGATCTCGCTGCTTTCCAAAGTCTTTGTGCAATTAAAAATGTTTTTTAGCTGCCATACGCTGAAGCAGCCGAGGCCATCTCTGCCTAGCTGGCAATTTTACAAAGAAGAGCAGAACTGGATGCTTTTTAACAGCTCTTAAAACTGAGGTTGTACCAAGTCTGGTGCCAAAGCAAGGAAGACAAGTGACCATGTTCATAACCTTTCCCCCCTCCTCATTTCTTAAAAAGAAATATTTTCTAATGTGCCTATTTTTAAAGCCCAATTTAAGACTTTTAGCATAAATCCTTTTGTCTAAATCATGCACACATAATTGAGCAGAAGATGGTAGATTCAGGCAGGGGTAACTATTTGCTCTTTGCATAAAAGGCTGCCTTGATGAATGCAGAAAGCCATGGGAGGAAGTAAGGACTTACTGGAAGTCAGCACTGACTTCTATACTCCCCTCCCCCAATAACTCATATAGTTTAGGCCACTGCGACCCTTTAGGTGAGCAGTGGGGAAAGGGGATGAAAAATGGAAATCAGTTACGCTGCCTCCCATCTAGAAAGTGCTCAAGGCGGATTCTCTAAATACCCACATTGTGCTTCAGTCTGTGGATCAGGACTCCCTTGCCTCCTTCCACCTCTCACCCCAAAGTTTTAGATGCCAGTGTGTTTAGAAAACTCCGCTGTTAGTCAGGAGAGACCTACAAATCCAGTGTTTTTCCTTTTTCCCTAAGCGAAATCTGAGATCAAGTTCTTCTTTTTAACTGAACTTTTAAGTTCAGGAGTACATACGCAGGTTTCTTACTCCTGGCTCACAGCACTGGCTTCTGGGCCACTTTAGCAATGAATTAGTTTGCTATTCAGTAGTGAACTAGGAGACAGGAGGAGGGGGGGTTTTAAGTGCTTTGTTGATCAAGTTTTGATATTCACTCCTTTGGAAATTATTCCTTTTTATGCTTTAGATTTTGCCTTTACTCACCAGTTTTTAGAATAATGAGTTGGACTTCTTTGGAAATTATTTTTAACCTATCAAAGTCAACCATGTGGCAAAGAATTACACCCACTGAAGTTTTACCATTGACTCCTCTATATTTTCAGGACCTCAGGCCGTTAGGCAGAGCCATGAGACTAGTTAAGGCCAATGAAATGCGAGAATAGACACATGGCACTCCCAGGCTGAGAAAGAGAAAAGCTCTTTGGCCATTCTCTGGGCACTTCCTTTCTTTTCCCCAGCAGCCAAGATTAACCCTGAAAGTTTCAGGTGTTGCCGCTTCAAGATGGTGGAGGCTCCGTCAGCCTGGATCCCTGAAAGACTATGTGGAACAGAGCCATAATAGATATGTAAGTAAATGAGAAACAGACCTGTGTGTGAAGCCACTGAGATTTGAGGGTTAGCATGTTATATAAGTATAACATAACAAATCACATTCAAGGTACACAGCTTTGTGTTCTCAAAGTCTGTTTTGAATTTGAATAGATAAGTGACGAATCACTTAAAATTATTCTCTTTGGAAATTCAATTTAGAAATATGATATTGCTCTTAAAACTATACTCCTAGAACATTCTGCTTCGAGGTAGAGTTAACAGTTAGGTAAGGAGTTAATTTTGTGGGAGAGATAGACAGTCGCATTGGCCTCATTGCTTCATCTCTTCAAACAACAAAGTTCTAGAAATAATTTCATTTCAGTCCAACACACTTTATTCATTTTTAACTTTTTTCTTAATGTTCAATGATCAAGTATTCAAGATGCTGTAAACCAAGATTTATTAGTACATAGACAATAAATTTCATTAAACACAAGGAAATTATACATCTTTTAAATTACCCTAAGAAGTTTCCAAATAAATATCATTTTAAAAATCACAAAATGAAACTTCTTTATGCAACAATGCAAAACAGCCTTTCATCACAAACACACCTCTACACAATACACACACACACACACACACACACACACAGAATACACACTCCATTAAGAACCTAATGCCAGTTTCGTTGACACAGTATTGCATTTCTTTTAACAAAAGAGTCAGAGTCTAATCTGCCTGTTTCATGATTCTAAATTAACATGTGGGGTTTGGGGTAGAGGTATGTATTTTAAGAACAATGCCCACTATTTGGTACTCCTCTAACCAATTATCAATTACCAATTGCCAATAATTGGTATAGCATTACTAATTATTCTTATTTTTTTATTTCTAGATACAAACTTTAAACCTCTTTTGTTCACCCCCTTTGGTTTAATGGGTCCCTGCAATTCCTTTCATTTTCAATAATCTTTTCTCCTTCAATTTTAGCATGTAATGACAGGATACCACACCAGATAACACCTTCAAAACCCCAATGTTAAAAATTAACTTACATGGGTGTCAGCTTTTTGGAGAAGAAATAAGAAAAGATTATCTGAAATATTTTTTCTACCTCTCTCTGAAATTATTTTTAGCATCTGATTATTCTTGCTAAAATAAATATCAAAAGCACTGAGTTTTCCATAGAAAAGTATTCTCCCTTACATGCTTTATTTTTGCAGCATAGAGTTCATGGATTAACTGTTGAAATGAGAGTAATGGGTGCTTGTTTTCTGGAAAATGCTTCAGATTTCCAAACACAAAGTACATGCAGCCCCTTAGCAGTGAAATACTGTGAATTCAGTGGCGCTTTTTAGTGGTGAACATGCATCATTAAATACTTTTTAGCACCAAGGCATTTTTTTTAATGTTGCCAAAGCAAACGCCTAGGGAGGGTTTTTTGTTTTTTGTTTTTTTTTAACCTTTGTCATATTTGACCCTTCCTAGGGCTGAGTAAAAATGAAGTCTTTAAAATAAAACCTCCTCAAACATACACAGATCTGATTCTAATGCATCAAGAAGTTTGGGACAGATACAGTCAGTAGCATCCCAAAAGGTGAAGAAGAGAAAAAGACAAAAAGATAAAGTGCAGGAGGCAACTAACATTGCCTGCCAGCCACGGCTCTCTCTTACTATGGAGGAGAAAACACGGATGTGTGGAAAGGCTACCCACTGGTCTGTGTAACAGAGAATGAGCAAACCTGCAGTTTAGGCAATTCTGGATTAGACAGTATTTTGGTATCTATCTGCTACTTAGAATGCTCACTATGAACCTATATATCGACAGTTATATTCATGTGCTGTGCCATCTCTGATGTTTTAAGAACAAACACAATCACAAATATGATTGGCTACCACCCGAGGCTTGGGCTTGCCTCCTGCACCTGGGTGCACTAGGGAATTCCCTTCAGCTCTATCCAAACTCTAAAGCTTCTCTTTGGTACATGCACAATTTCTACAAAACAGGGCCAAAAAGAAACTTTCTGGCTCCAAGTCCACCAAAGAACGGGAGCTGGAATTGTGGACTGAAGAAGAATTTTCCTGGTGGTTGGTGAACATGGAGGACTGCCATGACATCCATGAGGCCTTACTCAAGGTAACTAACTCCCCCTTCTCTGAAGGCTGACATTTCCAAGTGCATGCCACTAAAGGTAACAATGTCACAGCTACTAAAGGGAACAATCGGGATCAGTGGTTTGATATGTATTTTATGTGTTCATTTAAAACCCTTATTACAAATCTTAAAACTCATTTTCATCAAAAAACTAACAGAAATATTAATATTCTGAAAAAAAAAATACACCTGAAATCCCCAAAGCTCAGATTCAACAAATCTGAACTACCTTTCTTCATAATGTTTCATTTCAGAAACTCTGCCAAGACCCGGTGTTAATATGAAGACTGGATTTGTTCTGTATTAAATATGAACTATAAATAAATATTTGAGGTATGTTATGACAAACAACTTTAACATAACACTTAGCTAGATAAATGTAAATTTACCTTGAAAATCTAAACATTAAATTTTGATATTTCCTACAGATGTTTCCTAGAGTTTTTTTTTATTTACATAAAAAACCTCTCTACTCTTCAGAAATAGTTATACACCCAAAAAATGAAATGCTTTAACCTTACTATTTTATAGTCACACCTTGCCTTTGTTAACCAAAAGCTATTGTATGCATTCTGTAGTGTAACAAATGAAAAATGGAGTGAGACAAATCTCTCTCTGAATCTTGACTTTGCCATTCTATACAATCCTAAATGAGTTCTTTTACCTCTCTGAGACTTGGTTTCATATCTGTTTTTTTAAAAAATAATAAAATCAGCCAGGTGTGGTGACTTACGCCTGTAATCCAGCACTTTGGGAGGCCAAGACAGGTGGATCACTTGAAGTCAGGAGTTCAAGACTAGCCTGGCCAACACAGTGAAATCCCTTCTATAACAAAAATAGAAAAAAATTAGCTGGGTGCGGTGGCACACACCCGTAATCCCAGTTACACAGGAGGCTGAGGCAGGAGAATCGCTTGAACCCGGGAGGTGGAGGTTGCAGTGAGCTGAGATTGCGTCACTAGACTCCAGCCTGGGTGACAGAGCAAGACTCTGTCTCAAAAAATAAAAAGCAAATCTTTGCAAGATAATTAAGAGAATTAAAATGAATGATGTATATTAAGTGCTTGACAAAATGCTCTACAAATTGTCAACACTCAATAAATGCTAAATTGTTTCCTGTCTGTTTCCCCTTTCTCTCCATCCCCAACATCTTGATTCTGAATGACTTGAATATTTTCAGGAATTAAATCCACCTATAAAGCATAAGGATTTCATGCTAATGAAAATAACCAAAGAATATGCCCCAACCACTCATCTAACCTCCTGGGAGTTTCTAAATTAATAGGCTGAACTCATGGGTATTGTATTTGCATATTAAAGCTAAATAATATATGAATTTACAGTTTATAAAGGAACAAGATGACCTTTTCCAAAACAAGTAATTTGAACCTAAGCTCATGGAGAGTCTTCATGAAAACTTCTAATAGGAGCTGTGACTATAAAGTAACGTAATCAGTTTATTAACAAGTATATAATACTGTATATATACAATTAAATGGTATCATCTACAAAATAGTCACTTCAATTGGCTATGTCCTATTCCAATGATGCTACCATAGCCCCAAGTGTTTTGAGAACAACTCTTCATTGGTACATATTCGAAAACTTTATTTTCTCATGATTTTTACTACTTAGTCTACATTCGCCAACAACACATGAATGAAATACCTGCTATTTATAAGGAGCAGATACTTGAGGAAGTACAATATTCACACTGTGGTGCACATTTCAGACCCATTTCTTTGAGTTCTGGCCTAATCATCCCAAAGGATTTCATGGAGTGGCAGATGGTAATCAAGTAAAACGACACCTGAAGATCCCTGGCACCTGGTCAGTGATCGCAGAACTGGCTTTAACTCCCACGCCAAAGGAAACTTTCTCCTCTAAAGGACCAAGGCTGTCCCATAGGGTGTAAAGGGGAACTCTGAGGCCCCAGAGGAGAGACTAGGTCAATCAGCAAGGTTTTCTGAATCAGCAAGATTTTTTTAAATACTTCCAATATTTGCCACATTGGCCAGAGTTTGACAGTTACCATTGCAATTACAGTGTTAGCCAAGCAAGACTCCTCACCTCCCAGAGAGCCAAGCCCAAGAGCCAGAAGGAAGCCCTTAGCCCCTGAGACCACTAGCTCCACCCCTTGTAGACATTGTTCAGTCTAACAGTATTAACACAAACTGCATGCAACCAAGAGAAATGTTTGACCAACGTCCTTCCTAGGAAGAGACGGAAACAGCCTTATATCCAGGAGTATTTGCACAATTCCACCTGTGCAGCCAAGCAAGGATGGACAGCAGAAGCCTCAATCATGGAACAGCCTGTCAGCCACATCTCTTCTGAGGATAAGGGTAAACCGGAAGTGGAAAACAGGCTAATTCCCTAATTAGCCTTCCATGAGCATAGGTTCCTTGGCAAAAACAATTCACAATCATATCAGGATTTGGCCCTTACACTCCCTTGCAGCCAGAACCCATGAGCTAACTTGCTATCACTCCGTTAGTGGCGTCAGGAAGCATCTATCTTAAGAGCCATGCAGAAAGCATTCTGTATGGTGCTTAAGTCAAAGCAACGTGCTGGGAGGTACTGAAAAGAATGATAGATAATGAACCCAAAGTGCATTTAGGAACAGAAAACTCCTCTCTCGGAATCACTGCCGGAAACTTACAATAGGAAGGAATCAAAAGGGAGTGTAAAACAATTCTAACTATGATAAAAGTAGAGTCCAGTAGGACGGACTGATTTATTTTACATAATTTTCAACAATTACTTAAGATCATAATTTGGTCCGGAGCACAGATCTCCCTCCTCCTATATTCAAATTGATTTTTTTCTTTCTTTTCTTTTCTTTTTTTTGAGACAGAATCTCGCTCTGTCACCAGGCTGGAATGCAGTGGCGCCATCTCGGCTCACGGCAACCTCCACCTCCCAGGTTCAAGCGATTCTCCAGCCTCAGCCTCCCGAATAGCTGGAACTACAGGCGTACACCACCATGCCTGGCTAATTTTTGTATTTTTGCTGGAGACGGGTTTTCACCACGTTGGCCAGGCTGGTTCTCAAACTTCTGACCTCAGGTGATTCAACTGCCTTGGCCTCTCAAAGGACTGGGACTACAGGCGTGCACCACCACACCCTGCTAATTTTTGTATTTTTCAGTAGAGTCGGTGTTTCACCATGTTTGCCAGAATAGCCTCGATCTCTTGACCTCATGATCCGCCCACGTCGGCCATACAAAGTGCTGGGATTACAGGTGTGAGCCACCACGCCTAGCCTCAAAGTGGTTTTCATATCCCAAGCACAGATTTCCTGATATAAATACTCATTTTCAGTAGCAACCACAGCAATTTTCTGTCCAGAAAAAGAGAAAACCATACAGATTTGCCAGTGCTTTTGAGGTATAACTAAAATACTCAAATACTCAGGTGGGATTTTTCCCAGTGAATTTGTGGGCCCATAAGAGCTAAAGAAAATTTCTGCAACAATTTCCTTTGATAAGAAAGCCTTCATTTTCTTTCCTTATTATGCATTTCAAATTACATTTCTAGCCATATTGTTTAGCACACTAATTTTAAAGCCCCCTTACGAAAGAATACTGGAGTTTATATTCAAGCTATCAGATTTATGATTCAGCAGCCTCTTTATCTTATGATGGGGCAGGCAGACTAAAAGAGAATGTGTCCTATGACAGGAAATAGCTGTTCCTTCTACCATGCTATGCCTATGGTTCCTTTGAAGCATTTGAAAAATTCTACCTGATTTATAACTCTGCTATGGCTTAAAATGCTATTAACAGTACTGGATGGAAAGTTCAGCTTCCTCTTTTCAAAAACAGATCTGCTTTATTCTGTGAAAGTAAACGTAACATGCTGCACATACATTTTCCCAATCAAATTGCATAGTTGAGACAAATTCATTTGTGCTTTGTAGCAGAACTCACAGTAGATGTTCATCTCTAAAAACTTTGATTTGGAAATGCAAAGTCCTAGGCAAGCTCACCTTTAATTGGAGTGTTAGTTAATGATATGCACCGCCATTCCCCTACCCATGATTTTGCTAACCATGTACCTCAGCCTATACCGTAGGGGAGCATGAGCTTGAAATTAACACAACGGAAATGGGAACAAATCTAGCTGAACGTCTCCTTGGAGAGAAGCGGGGAAAGGCTCTCAGTCTTGTTGAGGTATCCAGCCCTCAATGAATAGCGGCTGTGTATACTGAGTTTTGTTGGTTTGAGGATTGTGTCTGTAGAGGTTAAAAAAAGAAAGAAAGAAAAGAAGGCACGGTTGTTTCTCAAGTCGCCATTTTCAACTCAACCAACAAAATTAAATATTTCCATTTTCAAGCTTCAGGAGGGCGGCTCCAGGGCAGCAGGGCTCTCTTCCAGCCCCGGGTCTGCGGAGGAGCTTATTGCTCCCGGGAAGGGCCCCGGGTAGGTCTGTGCTGCGCACTGGATCCCCTTCTGCAGA
Organism: Cacajao melanocephalus; assembly: GCA_963573385.1. Taxonomy (NCBI): domain Eukaryota; kingdom Metazoa; phylum Chordata; class Mammalia; order Primates; family Pitheciidae; genus Cacajao; species Cacajao melanocephalus. The sequence goes on from CAUYLG010002618.1 coordinate 55,085, forward strand.
CCAGTCTCTTCGTGGAGTTCTCCCTGGGTGCTGAAAGCTGGGCAAGATCTAGTCCGGGCGTTGTGGGGGTGGCCCACTCTCTCACTGACAGTGCTCAAGGGGAATTCTCTCCACCTCCGCCTCTGCAGGCCATCCTCCTTGTACTTTATGGAGTACCAGGCCAGAAAAATAAAAATAAAGCCCACGAACTTGAGGCCGGCCGCCAAACCAAAATAGACAAAACGAAACGACGTCACGTTGTACTCCCAGCAAGAACCCTGCACGCCACACTCCTGCTGCCAGAGCATGCAGGTGGTGTCAATGACTGCTCCGAAGTAGATGGGAGTAGGAATGTACGCTAGAGGATGGGGAAGAAGAAGACACAAGACTCAGCGCCTCTTACAAGGGAGAACAGATTCGTAAACTAGCTCTAATACCAGTTGAGGGGAGGGACTTTCTTGTGTTACCTGATTCTTTTGAAGACACATCACATTTTATCACAATAGATTTATCACAAAAGCATTCACTACATGATAAACACTCAAAATCTAGTTTGCTACCCAGAATGTGCTGTTGATTTTTAGGATCAAATCGTCATGTTGTATACTTTAAATAGATACAATTTTATTTGTCATTTATACGACAATAAAGCTAAAAAAACGGGCATTGCTAAAAATACAACTAAAGAATCCTTTTAAACTTAAAAATTGGATCTTGTCATTAAATATCCAAGAGGCTATACTAGAATCCTTTATTACCCACCAAAATTCAATACACTTAGTTCTTGTGGGTTGGGTTCTAGTCCTCGGATGCAAGAAGAGTATGAGAAAAGCAGCATCTCCTATAAGTCAGACACCACATAAAACGGCAACTTTATAGAAGCACTTATAAATCTAAGAAACTATAAAGGAACTTTATTATGGCATAAATTTCATCTTTGAAGCTTATAAAGCATCTGAGATGAATAGTGGCTTCATCGTTTGGGCTGTGATATAGACATTTCCTTACCATAAGAAACAAAGTCTACCTAGTACATCGACTCCTTTATCACATGCCATTCCCTTTCCCAAAATGTTCCCCAACTCATTCACCTTGCAAATATCTATACCCCCTTTAAATTCCTGACTCACTCAGGTGCCATCCTATTCTCACTGCACTTTGTATCTACCTCTGTTTTATTAACTATCACATAGTATTTTAAATGTTTGCAAATCTGTCACTCCATAAGCTTCTTCAAGGAGGGGCTGTGCCTTTTATTCTTTGCATCCCAGGACCTCAATAAAAATGTACAGAAGATAATGCTAGGAGGGAAGAGGAAGGAAGGAACAAAATTTGGGAAAGGAGTAAGGGAGCCAGGAAGAGAGAAAGGAAGACAGAGAGGATAGGCTAGCTAATAACCCAGGAAACTGTGAGTGATACATGTTTAATAAGTTATTTTTATTTAAAATAAGGTCTATTAGTTTAATTTTGACATTATTAAAGTTTTTTTTAACTCTTTTTCAGCTTCAGAATTTTCGGGGAAATGAAAATTGGCTTGTTGACCCAACTAGACAATCCATAGAAGTTAAAATAAAGTTGAATTAAATGCCCTCCCTCCACTTAATCTTGATGCTGTGGCATACATATATTGACTCACCTTTACCTCCAAATCATATCAAATGACCCCAACTCCATGGCATCAGAGAGGGGCACAGCAAAAAGAAGAAATTATTCTTCTGGCCGGGCATGGTGGCTCATGCCTGTAATCCCAGCACTTTGGGAGGCTAAGGCTGGCAGATCATCTAAGGTCAAGAGCTCAAGACCAGCCTGGCCAACATGGTGAAACCCCATCTCTACTAAAAAAAACTACAAAAATTTGCCAGGCATGGTGGCGAGCCCCTGTAATTCCAGCTACTTGGGAGGCTGAGGCAGGAGAAACACTTGAACCCTAGAGGCAGAGGTTGCAGCAAGCTGAGATTATGCCTGGGCGACAGCAAGACTCCATCTCAAAAAAAATTTCTTTTTCTTTTTTTTTTTATTCAGTCACCTCTTTGATGAACAAATCTTCTTTCTAAATAATACTGTTTAACTTTTAACAAGAATTATCAGGAAGACTTTTTTTTTTTTTTGAGACAGTGTTGCTCTTGTTGCCCAGGCTGGAGTGCAGTGGTATGATCTTGGCTCACGGCAACCTCCGCCTCTTGGGTTCAAGTGATTCTCCTGCCTCAGCCTCCTGAGTAGCTGGGATTACAGGCATGCACCACCACACCCAGCTAATTTTTTTTTTTTTTTTGTATTTTTAGTGGAGATGAGGTTTCATCATGTTGGCCAGGCTGGTCTCGAACTCCCGACCTCTGGTGATCCACCCGTCTTGGCCTCCCAAAGTCCAGGGATTATAGGCATGAGCTACCGTGGCCAGCCCAAGGCAGACTTTTTAACTGTATCTAAGTGTGTCAGGATTTCCTTTAAACAGCATGCTTTTTAAAAAATGGTACCCTTGAAGTTTTATTAGTACCGACAAAACAAGCCACTCTTTAAATGGAACTAGAAGCATTTTCCTTCTGGGGCTTGTTGAAAAGTGCTTATTCTTGGACTCAGCTGTCAACCACGACATATGACAAACAGAGAATGCCAGAGGATTAGTGCTTCAAGGGGTTAGACAATGCCCTTTTCAAACATTACTCTTCAAAACTGAAATAAGAAATTTGAATCATAAAACAATTTTTTTTGTCTTGTAGACAATGATACTATTTACTGGGGAGAAAATAACAGCTGAAGAAAATGACGGACTGCCACTTAAGAAAAAAGTTATAAAAGGAAAAATAAGCTTGATGACAAGAAAGTCAATTAAAAATACATTGAAATTGATCAAAGGAACATTGTACTTTACATGCTTATTTCCCATTCATTGTCTCAAGAACTCACAGAGTGATGTGGTGTTTGTAAAAATAAGATCTATATTCCTCCTGCACACATGTACTCTGTGTTTTATCACATGGACACAGCACAACTGAGCTTCTCTTGTTGATAAGTAAAGACTTATAAGGCAGTCCCTATATGTCAATTAGAGGACCTTTCTTTTCCTTTCTAAAGTTTTTTATTTTTCTTAGAAAATTTGATAGGTATACTCTTTGCTTAGTCCAATAAAATTACTATAAAGAAGGAAGGAATTGAAAACTTCGCAAATGAACACCAATTTCTACTGCTTTCATACTAAAAACCCATAAAGGGGTCAAAATGCCAGAATTACAAATCCATGACAAATTGCTTGATTTTGTATTCCTTACTGTGTAAAACTCTGGGGAATTTTTTCCAAGTGTATGTTCATAATGAAAAAGAAAATAACTTAACTCTGGTTATGCTTTGTTTCATCAAATGACAGAACCTGTCAGCTTCTAGTTCAAATCAGAAAAAAGGAAGTTGTACCCTCATCACTAACCTGTAAAATCTTACTAATGGTAATAAATGATGTGACTTGCCATCTTTAAAAGACAGTGAAAATTTGCTATCTGCAAAGAGGAACTAACTTGGAAATTCAGGGACGTACCAAGTGTTCGCAACAAAACAAACTGCATTCCCAGCGCAAAAGGTCTCTCCTCGTCTTCTACGGACCTACAGTGAAGGGAAAGAAAGAAATGTTTTTTAAATAGTAGCCCCAAGAAAATGAATGATAAATCAAGTGTGCCTTGCGCAGAGCAGGGACTAAAGAGATGCCATACCAAAATATTTAATTCACTAGAATTTACTAACAATAGCTACCCAAGATTGCTAACGGCTAGATCACTGAATAAAGGTCTCCCCACTGAAGACACCAAAGAAACTAACTCTGATTGTTTCTACATAAATACTGATGGAGGGTTAAAGGCTCTTGGCTGAAGAAGCTGAAATGCCCCTAACTGAGCTTCCAAAATCAGATCTATTTTTTTAATTACAGAATTTCATCCTAAATACTGGGTCGTTTTTTTTCACTGTGTGCCTGCATCTTCCTGAATAGTAGATGCGTACGGTGACAATTACTCCAATAATTCCTCCAGAACAGGAAATAAAAAGAGTAAAGAATAAAAGTATCTTCAAAAGTATGTAGGAAACAAGTCAAACATTTGAGAAAGCATAAGCCCTCCAACTGCATCTTTTTTTCTTTTTTTAAAATTTATTCTCCAAGTTATTCCCATGTGACAGGAAGATTGAAGGCTACTGGTTTTGTAATTAGCAAAGATTAAAGGGCTCCTTTTATGAAAGTTTAGGTTAGAAGCCAACTGGTGATTTGCCATGTTTGCACACTAAAAGAAAAAGTAGCCTGTCTATGGGTTATTTAACATCTCTTGGAGAATTGAAGTGCAAATAATGAGATTATTTGAGTAAATTTATGAATGATTCATGTATCTTTTTAAATGCCTCAGTACCTTATCCTCTCCATCGCATACCCATGAGACTATGGTATATAATGGGAACTTTGCCAAGAGCAGTGCCCTTGTCACCTTTTCCCCAATTTCCTTACTTCTCATAGCAATTTGCACAGCCCTGCACACAGGTTGTTATTCCATAAATATCTGCTGCTGGAAGAACTACGTAAAAAACCAGTGGGCCTTTCATGTGCTACTATCTGGCTGTCAATGAACAGCTTTGCTGGGAAATGCCTAATTCAGCACCAAGCAGGAAAGAAGCCAGAACATGCTTGCCTCAGCCCACTGCCCTTGCTAAGCAGTGACATCGCAGCAGGCGCTTCCTGCAAGGTGTCCAACCTTGTGGCATCCGAGGAGCTCGGAGGAAGAGTAAGAACTGACTCCCTTTCTTCACGCCCTCCTTGCACTGCACCCGCTAATTCCCCTGAAGCTGCCCAGACCCATGGGTGTGCTCTTCTGGCTTCACCATGCGGCCCAGTTCCTTCCTTTGACCACTGCAGTCCTTGCTGCAAATATCAACACACCGATGTGAATGTATCAGTGTGACAGGCCTCCGTAACAATTGTTTCAGTACTGACTGTTTAAGTTGAATATTAAAAGCCAGTGCCTAAGGCAGGCGTAGTGGCTCACGCCTGTAATCCCAGCACTTTGGGAGGCTGAGGCAGGCGGCTCACGAAGTCAAGAGATGGAGACCATTCTTGCCAACATGGTGAAAATCCAAAAAACACAATACTAAAAATACAAAAAAAAAAAAATAGCCAGGCGTGGTGGCGTGTGCCTGTAATCCCAGTTACTCGGGAGGCTGAGGCAGGAGAATCGCTTGAACCCAGGAGGTATGGAAGTTGCAGTGAGCTGAGATCGTGCCATTGCACTCCAGCCTGGGCAACAGAGCAAGACTCTGCCAAACAAACAAACAAACAAACAAAGCCAGTGCCCCTATACAAAGACTGGAATGTAACAAAAAACCCACCAAGAGTTTTTTTCTAGGTCTTTCCTGGGCCTTAAAGCATGACAAAATAATGAAGGAATTCCTAACAGGACCCATTTAGGATTAAACAAGTTTTATTGGGGATCTGAAAAAACTCCCAAGGCCTCCACAGACAAGTTCATTGGGGGTATGAAGGAACTCCCCAAACCTCCATCATTTACCAGGAGACAAGATAGGGGTAATCACCCCAGCACCTGGACCCATTTAGATTAAGTAAATTTACTGAGGCTCCAGAAGAAGGTCTTCGGGATTCAGACCTTAGTTGTAGATTAAAAGAAGTTAATCACTTATGTCTTTAGATGAATGCACACTTACACATAGACATATAGCTTAGAAGGTATATAAGCTCTAAAAACTTTGTAACTTTGAGTGGGTCTGCGGATAATTTCCAGGCCTTCTCCCTGTGACCGGTTACAGAAATAAAAACTCTTTTCCTCCCCAGTTCATCTGCGTCTCATTATTGCAATGCAAAATTAGCAACCCAACCCTCAGTTTGGTCCAGGAACATCAGTGCCAACATTTTTAATAGGACAAAAGTAGCTTCCATGTCCTCTTATAAACAAAAAATCCAAACAAGATACTGCAAAGAAAGCACAGCCTGAAAAACTAAAAAAAAAAAAAGAGAGAAATTACATTCCCCAATACACCCTTTTCTTAACTCTGAAATTTTATATGATAGTAAAATTAATGAACTCAGCATTTCAAATTGCAGGCCCAGCATAAATCACCACTGATCCCAAAGGTATTAACTATCTACAAGGTTGAAGATAATAGCACGATTTAGCGACTTTCCCAAGTTACCTCCTGCCCTCCTCTGGGGTCCAGCTTCTCACAGCTAACAGAGTGATGACTTTCAACTCCTGAAGCTGAACCTCATAGGGCAGAGACTTCAGGAATCAAAACACCCCAAAGAAGTTTCATTACAGTTAAGAATATAACCCAACTAAATAAAGTTCCAAAGTATGAAACGTTACAACCTTCCTTTCTCTTCCTGATAGAGAAAAATCCCTCTTAAGTTCACCAGGCAAATATCTGAGTGCCCTCCTGCACATGCTAATTTTGCTTTGCTCTCTGATTTATGACATTAGCCCCTTGTCCTGGATTATGTGCTCCGGAAATTCTAAGTACAGAGCCCACCCTAGAAGTTGAATACTGTTCTCACCTGAGTGTTACTATGATGGCTGATGGTTGCGCACATGCTGTGATGAAGGTGACTATGAAAAGAAAAACTAAGAATGGGATAAGTGTATTGCAGGTCCGTTTACACTTTCCAGACACAGCATAACCGTTCTCATTGAGATAAGTCTTGACAATAACCACACGGAGCTGACTGCGCTGTCCCACAGTGGGCGGAGTGATCACTTGTCGACTTTGGACACAGGTGCATTCTGTATAATTCCGTATCTAAGTGAGTAAAATAAAGATCAGTTGTGTGCCCCTCGAAAGCTAACTGTGGCATAGGAATGTAAAGATGAAGTTAAGTAAAAATACTCTAAAATAGCTCGAATATTTTTTAAAACACAAAATATTTCATTGAAAATAGCTTCCTCATTGATAGCAGTAAGGATCTCAAGTGTGTGTCTAACAAAACCAAAGTCTGCTGGTCAAAATTGTGTAAACCTAAACTTTTCTGAGAAGCTTTCAACGTTCAATAATACCATTTACATTCCGCATGCTCACTTTTGTCATCATTATATTCTGCCTCAATTGCTGTTCACTCTTGGGCTCTCCAATTCCAGAAGCCCCTCTAAAAACAGAACCAAACCTTATTTTTCTTCGTGTTCACAGAGCACCTAGCACAACTCTGGGCACACAGTGGGCCCTAAAGTAAACGTCTAGTAAATGCAGATAGTTCATAATGCAACCGTGATGACTTCAGCACCAATACTAGTGAACCTCTCATTGGTGTTCCATTTTCTTTTCTTTTTCAACGTTTATTTTAGATTCTGGGGGTACGTGTGCAGGTTTGGTACATGGGTCTATTGTGTGATGCTGAGGTTTGTTGTACAGATGATCCCATCACCCAAGTAGTGAGCATAGTTCCCAACAGGTAGTTTTTCATACCTCCCTCCCCACCTCCCCACTCTAATAGTCTCCGGTGTCTACTGTTTCCATCTTTGTGTCCATGAGTACCCAATGCTTAGCTCCCACTTATAAGTGAGAACATGTGACATTTGGTTTCCTGTTCCTGCATTAATTTGCTTAGGATAATGGCCTCCAGCTGCATCCATGTTGCTATAAAGGTAATTATTTTATTCTTTTTTATGACTGTGTAGTACTCCATGGTGTATATTATCATATTTTCTCTATCAAATTTACCACTGATGAGCACTTAGCTCAATTCTATGTCTTTACTATTGTGAACAGTGCTGTGATGAACATACAAGTGCATGTGTCTTTTTGGTAGAATGATTTGTTTTCTTTTGGAATATATACCCAGTAATGAGACTGCTGAGTTGAGTGGTGGTCCTGTTTTAAGCTCTTTGAGTAATCTCCAAACTGCCTTCCACAATAGCTAAGTTAATGCACATTTGAGTGCATCCATTTTAAACATCTTTTTAGTCCCTTTAGTTAGCTGGTGCCCTACACCCTCTAGAAGAGCAACCAACTCTGTGGATGTAACTTGGGTCTAGCTACTGGAGCCTCCACCTGGTACTGCTCCTAGACTCTGACAGAGTCAGACGATGAGCCCAAATTCACTTGTTCACTTTTTCCAACAAATATTCATGAGCCCCTACACTAACATGCCAGGTGTCATTCTAGGGGACTGAGGATACAGAAGAGCAAGAGTCCAAGTCTCCTGTGTTAACTACCGAAATTTCTACTCAAGGCAAATAAAAAGAGACAAATAAAACGCTGAAGGGTGTCACAGGATACCAAATAAACAAACAAACAAACAAAACCAACAAATGTTAAATCAGCCGATCAATTTTCCTCCTATTATGTTTCTCTTCACTGAATGGACATCAGCTGAACTGGCTCCCATTGCAACCTTTGAACACTTGAGGCAGCCATAAGAAAAAGTATAAAGATGGGGCACTGTCTGGCTGTCATGCTCAAAAGACCACTTGGCAGTTTTTAAAGGATGAGCACTCACTCCCAAGGAAGGATTTAGCCACCAAAAGAACAGATCTCACTGTCTATTTCAACATGGTGACACAGTGGAGCTCACCAGTTATATAATGGGGAACAAACAACAGGAATTCTCAATTTATCATTGCAGTTTAAAACTCGGACTCAAAAACAATATCCCCAAAACATTCAGTGGATGGTATAGTCCCTTATCACCTGAACAGAGCAAGCACGTGCATTTGAAGATTTTCATGAAAGCAAATTCCTACAATCTGTTCTTCCACAAAGAATCAAACCAGGCTTAATAAGAAACTGAGTAGACTATGAAAAGCTTTCCCACAGCATTACAGCCCATTTATAATTTACAGGAAAGGGAATTCTCAAAATAGCCTATTCTTGAACTGTCAGAAATATCTTTGCTCTCAAAGTTTTTTTTTTTTCTAAGCCTGAACTGAACTGATAGTCTATGAAAAATGGCCATCGCCCATCTTCACAGACTCCAGTCAGGGGAGGTGCTTTCCTGTTCTCTTCTATCAGCACCAAATGTGGTCATCTTGACCTTCAAATTCATCACAAGGGCACTGTCAGAGAAACAAATGGGAGGCCTAGAGCTCAACCTTATCAAGTTTCACTGAGTTGGCACAGAATAGTAAGTAAGAGAAGGCTGATATGAAACCAAATCCCTGCGTCCAAATGTCCCAGTCATCCCTGGGAAAAAAAAATAATAGCAATGCATAATTTTCTTTCCTCTAGGTTTGCATCAGAGGCATTTTGTAGGCTACTTGGAAGCTCTTGAAAAGAAAGGCTGAAGTCATTGTGGCTGCATATGAATTTCATCATATCCTTCTCACAGGATGTTGGACTAACAGAAGAGGAACTTGTGAAATATACTCACCCCAGTGCTAAGATTACCACTATTAACACAGCCAGCCAGACACGGGTTAAAGTATGTAATTCCATCTGATCCACAGACTGGCTCATACTCATGGATTTTACAACCACAATTAACGTTGCAGCTTCCTGTCAGATTCCTATGGGGCATGGTGAGAGAAGGTCTAAGAGAGAAGAGAAGCAGATCATGAGCAACACTTACCAAAATAAAACTCACAGGAAAGGTCTTGAAATTAATAATTTGTACATTTAGAGAAAATATTCTTCCTATAGAATCAAAGCCATGATATCTGAAGTAGCCACCCTCAACAATTATTTTTGTGACTTCAAAACGTAAAGAAAAATGTTTAACTGTCTGGTACTACAGAGTCAATGCTTTTTATCAAATTACTGCCTCACCTCAATTTTACCCTCCCTCTTGGTGCTATGAACCTGGTTTCAACATGTGGGCTCTGCAATTCTAACCCTAATATAACTAGTCACTTACTGTAGGCACCTGACTCTACATCTTAACAAATCGGTACCTCAATTTCCTTATAAAATGAAGGAAATAATTTTTAGTATTGAATCAATAACATCATTGTGAACACCTGATTGCAGTTAAAAGCCATCTGTCACGGTTACTAATATAGGTTCCTTTGACCAAAAACTTTTATTCTACAATAAATTATCAAAGAAAGACATGGGACATGGGACTCTAGAAAATCAAAAGGAAGTATTTTCAAAGATGATTAGGAATCACATTGCTAGTTTGACTTAAACAACCTGAGAATAAAGATTAAGCAGTTCTTCAGTTGGGAATGTCCAGGTGTGCATCCACAAGCAAACATGGTGGGTTTCTTCTCTTGAGATCATGGTGCCTGATACAAAGAAATGATACCATACCGAAAGCTCGAAGAAAATAAATTCAGGCAACAAATAAATAGGGAAGGAAAGGCAGGTAAGGATATAGGGCCGGGGAGAGACGTGGAAACAAACAGCGGTGGAAGAGCAGAGGAGCACCTGGGGGATCCACAGAAGAAGGAAAGGGCTCCATACTGCTCATACCCCATGACCTCTTTTGCTTTTGTGACCACCATTTTTGTGTTTCACGGATGAAATGTTGTTCCCGAGACTATGAGTTAGCAATAGCAGATCCTTCATCCAACCATCCATTTATCCATTATCCATCCATTCAACAAATATTTTGGAATGTCTGTTATGTACCAGGTCTAATCTTTTTAAAAATAGATTTAGAGGGGGTAAACGTACAGTTTTGTCATGTGGATATATTGCGTAGTAGTGAAGTCTGGGCTTTTAGTGAACTCATCACCTGACTAATGTACATTGTGCATAATAGGTAATTTCTCATCCCTCAACTCCCTCCCCCGCCACCAAGATTTATCTTTAATGACTATGCTAGTACCACGTATACAGTAGTATAGCTCATCCCACTCATGCGTGTTAATCGGTGAGTGTTGTTTTTTCAAAGTTTTTCTCCTGTGGCCTTTTTCATACTTTGATAATTGAGTCCTCAAATTTTAATGGGGGAAACAAATTCAAAACAATATTATAGCCTTATCAAGAAAGCCTTCTAACAAGGCAAAAGGCAAATAAATTCTGTTTTTCATTCAGGTCACTCCACAGAAAAAAAATTATTGCAAGACTCTTATAATCATTACATCCACAAACTCCTAGTGCCATACCATCTTAAAGTTTGTATATGCCTAAAAATATATTATTCTAGACTAGTGAGTCTCCCCTGGGTCAGTTTTGCCCCTCAGAGGACTTTTGGCAATGTCAGGAGACAGTTTTGGTTCTTACAACTGAGGGGGTGCTACTGGCATCTAATGGGCCACTAGTTCCTACTGAGGTAGGAGATCAGCGGCACCTGCTTCCTGAGCCCTGGTCACAACCCTGCTGATCAAAACAGGGTGTAGTAAAGAAACTGGCCAAAACCAGGAGGACCAAGATGGCAACCAAAGCGACCTCTAGTTGCCTTCATGGCTCATTATATGCTAATTGTGATACATTTACATAAGACACTCCCACTAGCACCACGGCAGTTTATAAATGATGCCATGGCAATGGTCCGGAAGTTACCTTATATGGTCCTGGGAACTCTCTGCCCCTTTTCCAGAAAGTTTGTGAATAACCTGCCCCTTATTTAGTGTATAATTAATACTGGATGTAAATATAGCCAGCCAGCAATCCACAAGTGCTTCTCTGGGCCACTCCACCTATGCTCTGTCTATGGTGGTGCCATTTTGCTGTACATTGCTGCTCTAATATACTTGCTTTCTTTCATTGCCAGCTTGCTCTTGAATTCTTTCCTGTGCAATTCAAGAACCCTCCCAAGCTGAGACCCAATTTTGGGGTTTCGCCTGCATCACTACAATGCACAGAAAGGCACCCACCACCTCCCGTAATAAGGAATTATCTGTCAGTAGTGCTGAGGATGAGATACCCTGTTCTAGACCAATGTTCGTATTGTTCAGATGATGAAATTGAGGTCTAAGCAAGCGAAGTGATCCACTATGAAGCAGATTAGTAAGAGGCTAGCTGCTGTCATATGAAAAGTATTCAGTGTGCATTAGTATTCTCTTCACCAGCACTTGAAGAACTAAACTGCAAGCCATAACCAAATAAAAGGACTTTTATGTGTCTGCATGCTTAGTTGCTAAAAATGACAAGCTACAATCCCATACCAATGGTTATTATCATTGTTATTTAGAAGTTACATGGCATTGCCTATTAACAGCATGTTTTGCATTCATCTGTGATAGCCACAGATTCCAAATGCCTCTCCTTTATGAGTACATCCATGCAAGAGACAGCAACCTAAAGAAAATATTAACAGATGCTCACAACACAGTGATTGCAGGGAAGCAAAAAGCTTTCCTGAGTTTAGGAAGCTAGCACAGTCCCAGGTCACCCTTGGGTATGTTTGCTTTTCTTATGAGATCATGGTGTCTGATATGAATAAATGCTACAAAATGAAAAGCTCTGAGAAAATACATGCAACGAATATAAATAGCAAAGAAAGGAAGTGGGCATTCTTGAAAAAGTTATTAGGAGAGAAGGTGATCATGGTACACACACACAAAAAGCTGCTGACATGGTTTATCCTTTACACTGTGCTGAAAATCACTTTTAAGAATAATAATGTCCCATCTGATGGTCATTCACTCTCCAGAAAACAGACTGGATTCTAATAATAGCACAAGTTTAAACCTGAGTAACACTAAGCAATCTCTCATTAGCCTGAAGTGAACCCGTCATGAGAGCACAGAACGCACAAGGACTACTTACTGAAAGCTGCACTCGTCCTGTGCAAAGGGACTGTGCATCACCTTCCCAACAAACAAAAAGCATTTCTGGCAAGATATAAAAATGCACAAAAGCTTCTTGTTGAAGGTAGTCCTCCAGATAAGAGGCTAGTATTAACTCAAGAATCAATGTAAGTGTTAATTTTGAGTAAGGTACGGGGCCTCTATAGCAAATACCTTAAAACTGCGTGGTCCACAATGTTTTACATAAAAATCATGGAATTACAGAGCTAGAGAGAGGGAGGATCTCTGAGATGATCCGGCAAACTTGCTAACTTCAAAGAACAGGAAACTATAAGAAGTATCATGGCAAGCCCCACAATCATTGAGGCCTCAAGAAAACCAGCCCTGGGGAGACGGCAAAAAAGAAAACAAGAAGTAAAAACAACAATCTTGTTATCCAATTTTTGTTAAATTAATCACTCAGGGATGGATGCTTATTTAAAGTAATATATAACAGCAAGACAGATGGTTGTTAAACATAATTCAAACCATTTCTGCGATAGACCCATTACAGCTAAGTACGTAAGAATACAGTGGCCCTAAAAAACCACATTCACACCCCTGCAAATGTGTCCCGTTACCCTACCCCAAGACAAAAGAACACTTGAACTTCCCTGTCTAAACATACTTCTTCTATTGGTCTCTATAAATCAAAGAGAAGTCCCCTAACTTTCTTAAGGGACTTCTGCCTCCTTTCACGTTTCTCTCTATTAAAAGATGTGACAAGTAGAAAACCATATGTACTATGCTCAAGCCACGTGGACTAAAAGAACATGATTCACACAGCAAAAAAAAAAAAAAAAAGAAGAAGAAAGAAAGAAAGAAATCTCCTTAGCAAAATATACTAATAAACTAGAAAAAATTAGTATCTTTCTCATAATTTCTTAATCTTCATCAATTTATCTCAGTCTTCAAGGAGATTTCAATGAGAATGCTTCTTTTCAACTCCACTTAAATTTTTGGCTTCCTATTAGAACCCTTCCTTGGCTATACAGAGCTATGCAACTTCAAGTTTATAATAATTATCATTATCATCATCATCATCATTACCATTTAAAACTAACATCAGCAGAACCCTATTTTTACTCCATGAATTGTGCCCTGAGATCTCAGCATAAGTTGTCTCATTTCATTCCCTGTGAGAATTGCCATGCTTCCATCTTTCAGGTGAGGAAATTGAAGGTTTGAGGGGATAGGTACTGCCAAAGTCACACAGCTAGTAAGGGTCAGAAATTGATTTAAACTCAATTTTATTTCACCAAAGCGTGCATCTGTAAGTCCCAACACAGGCAGGGAAGTTTTGTGTAACTATCCCTAGTTTTACTTCCTCTAGCACTGGTCTTCTGGATGGCTTATTTCACTTTCTTCCTGGAAAAAGCTCTAATGCAGTTTTTCTGGCACTCTGCTTTCAGTGTTTCTGAGTGTGAGTCAGAAAGAGCTGGGTTCAATTTCATATCCACAATTCACAAGTGCTGTGAACTTCAGATTTCATATTTGTAAAACAGAGATCAAAATGTCAGCATCAAACAGTTGTTGTGGGGGATTAGGTGGGTGAATGTATGGCCAGTGTCCAGCATTGTGCCTGGGACATAATACGCACTGAGATATTGGTGTGCTGTCTTTCCACACTTAACAGAAGCATGAATGAATAGCAGTAACAGAATCACAAATGTGAGGAGTGCAAAAGGCTACCATGACATTTTTCCTTTCAAAAAGGATAGTTTTCTAATTCACTCCTACAGAGAATGGTGGGAAAAAAAAACTAGATGAAGATCTAGTTTCAGGCCTGCCATTTAGTAGCTATGTGACCTTGGACCAAATCTTTCTGTCTATGGCTATTAAATATCCCTCCCAACTACATGAAGGAGAGTGAGAGTGATCAACAAAGCGCAGTATATAACAGCATATGTGCTAGCATAGGTTTAGAAGAGGGCTGTATTCATGGAAGTTGTGATTACTGTGTCTAATTGTTATTTTTATTGTTAAAGCATCCTCGGCTTTGTAGATGACAAATTTAAACCAGGTATAACATGAAACTTACATGCAATAACCCACAATGTATACACACTCTCTCTTTAGGTCTAGAATCATTTGAATAAAATAATGTGTCCCTTACATGGCTTTTCAAAATACTTTTATTTATTATTAAATAAATTTCTACTCATTGCAGAAATTTTTTTAAATACACAAAGACTAAAAAATTAAACTCATGCATAGTGCTACCACCCAGGGATAGCCACTTTTAATGCTTTTAGTATATTTTGTTCTGGTCTTTTTTCAGTGTGCATATAGATTAACATTAATAATATATTGCTACCAAGATTATATGTAAAGTTATAAATTTATTTTATCTCCTGATAACATTACATAATAAACATTTTTCTATCAACTATGTTAATATACGGGTACAGGGAGAGACATCCAAGATGGCCGATTAGCAGCAGCTCAGGATTGTAGCTCCCAGTGAAAGCGCAGAGAGCGAGTGGACGCCGCCTTGTCATACGAATTTCTGTTGCCCACAAACTGGGAGATACACAGCAGAGGAGCCATACGGGTCGCCAGTGCGACTCTTTTGGCTGGCGCAGCTGTTTTACCGGTGCCCCGGTGCGGCGCTTCTCAGTACGGAGTATACAGGACTGGGTGCCCTTTGAGTTGGGCTCGGCTGGTCCCATCCCCACAAGGAGAACAGCAATTGGAAGCGCTGAGGACTGAGTTTCACAGTAAGCACAGCTGAACCCGGGAAGGCCTAGCTCCGTGGGGAAGGGGTGTCCGCCAAAGGAAAACTAAGAAACAGAAGAAACTTCATCACCAACAAGCCGGACGTCCACTCAGACCCAATCTGAAAGTCAGCAATTACAAAGACGACAGGTGGATAAATCCACAAAAATGGGAAGAAACCAGTGCAAAAAGGCTGAGAACACCCAAAATCAGAATGTCTCTCCTCCTACAGGGGATCGCAGCTCCTCATCAGCAAGAGAACAAGGCCTGACAGAATGATGTGTGATGAACCGACAGAATCAAGCTTCAGAAGGTGGATAATAAGAAACTTCTGTGAGCTAAAAGAACATGTACTAACTCAATGCAAAGAAAATAAGAATGTTGAAAGAAGATTTAACAAAATGCTAACGAGAATGGACAACTTAGAGAGGAATATAAGTGAATTGATGGAGCTGAAAAACACAACACGAGAACTTCGCAAAGCATGCACAAGTTTCAGCAGCCGAATTGACCAAGCAGAAGAAAGGATATCAGAGGTCGAAGATGAACTCAATGAAATAAAACGAGAAGGCAAGATTAGAGAAAAAAGGGTAACAAGGAATGAACGAAGTCTCCAAGAAATATGGGACTATGTGAAAAGACCTAATCTA
>CAUYLG010002620.1:0-29580 GCA_963573385.1 Cacajao melanocephalus
CAAAACATACATTTTTCTCAGTATCACATTACACTTATTTTAAAAGTGACCACATAATTGGAAGTAAATCACTCCTCAGCAATTGCATAGCATTTCACAGCTTTAAATAAAATATTGGTTGGCTGCTTGTTTGTTATTTTCATCTCTTATTCCTTCCTGTCTCCACTGTTAAGTACAATTATTGGCATAAAAGAGGTTTTTAATATCCATTTTTAGACTGCATTCTAGCCTGGGCAATAGAACAAGAATCTCGTTCTCTCTCCCTCTTTCTTTTCCTGTTTCTTTCTCTCTTACACTCTTTTTTTTCTTTCTTTCACTCTCACTTTCTTTCCTCTCTTTTTCTTTCTTTCAAAAATAAAAAAGAAAAACTTTCAAAAAAGAAAAAAGAATCATACATAGTATCTTACTTGACCACAATGAAATAAAAGCAGAAATCAATAACAGAAGAAAAATTGGAAAATGGAAACGTATGTAAAAATTTAACAACATACTCTTTTTAAAAACTGGTCAAAAAATGAAACAAAAGGGAAATTATAAAATGTCTTGATAGAAATAAAAATAAAAATGCAATATAGCACTACTTACGGGATACAGTAAAAGTGGTGCTCAGGGGAAAAATTATAATGTCTACACCAAAAAAAAAAAAGGTCTCAAATCAATAAAATCAATAACCTAACCTTCTACCTTAACTAAAAAACTAAGTGGAGACTATACCCAAAACAAAAAGAAAGATGGAAATAATAAAGATTAGAGTGGAGATAAAAGAAACAGAGAAGAAGAAAAAAAAATAGGATCAACAAACCCAACAGTTGATTCTTTTAAAAGATCAACAAAACTGACAAACATTTTGTTAGACTGACCAGGATAGGGCAATTAAGCAATAAAAATAAAGGCACACAAATTGTAAAGAAAGAGCTACCTTTATCCACAAATGACATAATCTTATATACAATAAATCCTAAAGAATTTACACAGAAAAAAATTAGAGCTAATGAACAAATACAGCAAACTTAGAGGATACAACAGTAACATACAAAAATCAGTTATATTTCTACACACTAGTGACAAACAATTAAAAAACTGAATTAATAAAATAATTTCATTTACAATAGCATGAAAAAATACTTAGGAATAACTTTACCCAAGGAGTTACAAGACTTGTGCAGTGAAAGTTACAAAACATGTCTAAAATAAAGAGGATCTAAATAAATGGAAAGACATCTGTGTTCATGATTAGAAGAATTAATATGGTTCAGATGGCAATGCTCCCAAAATTTTCTAAAAATTCAATGCAATCCCTATCAAAATGCCAACAACTGCCTTTTTTGCAGAAATGGACAAGCTGATCCTAAAATGTGTGTGAAATTGCAAGGGACTCTAAATAGACAAAACAATATTTAAAAAGAGTGAAATTGGAGGACACACTTCCCAATTTCAAAGTTTACTACAAGCAACAGTAATCTAAACAGTGTGGGTCTAACATAAAGACTAACAAAGAGTTAAATGGAATACAATTAAGAGTGCAGAAATCTACCCATCCAACTGGTTAATCAATTTTCAGCAATGGTACCAAGATCAGTTGATGAGAAGAGAATAGTCTTTTTAACAAATGGTTCAGGTAGCACTGAATATTCACATGCAAAAAAATAAATAAATAAAGTTGAACCCTTCCTCAATCATATATAAATATTAATTCAATAGAAGTCATATATTTAAATGTTAAAACTAAAACTATAAAACTCTTAGAAAAATATACAGGAGTAAATCTTCATGACCTTAAGTTAGCCAATACCTTCTTAGATATGAGACCAAAAGCACAAGACAAAGAGAAAATAGACAAAATTGACTTTATCAAAATTAAAAATTTGTGCTTCAGAAAGTATCACCAAGAAAGTAGGAAGACAACCCACAGAAGAGGAAAAAAAAATTTGAAAATCAAGTATCTGATAAGAAACTTGTATCTAGAATATACACACACACACACAGAGAGAGAGAGAAAGAGACAGACAGAACACTTGCAATTCAATAATTTTTAAAAACTGAATTAAATAAATAAGTAAGCCCAATTTAAAATAGAAAAAGGGATGAATAAACCTTTATCCAAAAAATATATGTAAATGCCAAAAATAGTCATAAAAAATGCAAATCAAAACCATTATGAGATATTATTTTATGTCTACAAGGATGGCTATAACTAAAAAGATAGGTAATAACAAGTGTTGGTAAAGATGGGGGAAATTAAAATTCTCATACACTGCTGGTTGCACTGTAAAATGTGCAGTTGCTTGGGAAAACAGGCTGGCAATTCCTAAAATAACTAAATATAGAGTTACCATGTAAGCCAGCAATTACAATCCTAGGTATATAACCCCCAAAATTGAAAAAGTATATGCCCATACAAAAATGTGTACATGTTTATAGCAGCATAATAGCAAAAAAAAGAGAATAATCCAAACGTTCAGCAATCAATGAATGAATAAACAAACAAAACTTGGTATATTCATACAATGAAATGTTATTCAGGAATTTGTAAACATGAAATATACACAATACAATTTGCTTGAAAATAAATAAATAAACAACATGGATGAACCTTGAAAACATTTTGCTAAGTGAAGTAATCCAGAAAGAAAAAGAAAATATTAAAGATTCCATTTATATTAAATGTTCAAAATATGCAAATTCATAGAGACAGAAAGCAGATTAGTAGTTTTAAGGGCCTGGAAATGAAGAATGAAGAATGAAGGAAATGAAGAATGATTGTTTTAAATAGCATTTCTATTTGGGTGATGAAAATGTTCTAGAATTAGAGGTTATGGTTGCACAACATTGTGAATGTACTGGAATCTACTGAACACTTTAAAATTATTAAAAATTTCATGTTATGTAAATTTTGCCTCCCTGGAAAAAGAAAATGTTCTCCTGTAATATCTTTCCAGTGCTCCCTACTAACAAAGGTTAGCATTGAGCCAGCTGGCAAGAAAGTAATAAATGGCACATAGCCATTTTCATAGAGCAGACAAAAATGATAAATTTGAAGTTTAGATGCAATAAATTATCAGCACAGTTCACACCATTAACTACGCAGCTTCTGTATGCACTCTTTTACACAAATTTGAAATTCCATACAACAACAAAACAGCTTGACAGTTCTTAAGAAATGAAGGCATTCTCACTTTCCCCCAAAGGAAAGATGCACAAGAATCATTGCACACATTGCTGGATATATTGTTAATTATCACTCAAATTTGGCATCCCATTGAATATTCCATGGCCTAAAGACGGAATTGTAAAATTAACTTCCAATAACTTGTATATAAAATAAAAACAGACAGGAGAGAGAAGAAAATGGTTAACATATAGAAATAAAAACATATGTATAAAAAGCAAATAAAAATATTCAAAACTGCTACAGTTCTCATTTTTATAATTGGTCACAAAGCCATAACTGATATCTACCATATTTCTCCCACCTCTACCAGAACCTGGAGGAAACTTGCCTCCATTATATAGAAGCAATTCAATTTCCTCTTGGTAATTGGGATCAATCATTCCAACTGATAGATTAATCTCTTTTTTTTCCTATTAGTTCTGTGGTATAAGGAAGTAAAATGAGCCCTTTTATATAAGAATATATAAACATAGGGTCTAAATTAAAATATTTTCTGTTCCAATCCTCTGATGTTATTTGAAGCATTTGCTTCCATTACTATACATGCAAAATGAAATCCAGAATATCTCCCTATCCCAGCCAGAAATTATTAGTAACCTCCTGGGGCCAATAATATCTACTTGTTAGCTATATATCAGTCCAGACAGCAGCTCATAGTGGCCTTAGGTGTCTCATTATCATGTTGACAAGCAAAACACGTTTGAACTTCAGAGGGAGTTGGTAGGTTAGATTTATCTATATGATTTACCTATTTACTTACTTCTCATTACAGCATCACTAGAATAGCCTCATGATCACTCATCATAGAAACCCAAAAATACTCTTTCAGGAAGCAGATTAGAATATTCACTTGTTGATTCTAGTCCATTTCTGAATTCAGAAGAGTATTTTTCTGATGAGCATCAACATACGCCTCTTTAAATTGTCCCTTTCCAAGCTCATAAAGTTTTCCATAATATAGCATGCTATAATGGAATTCCTGACATTGTTCAGTCATTCAAGATTCATCATAGACCATATCACCAATTTATTGTCTGTGATCTAAAAATAGTTATAAATCTAGCTTACTAAATTGTTATCACTTAGTTCCTCTAATATCATGAGAAAAATCCATTGAGCAGATTCATCTTTCTTTGGGGTAAGTTGACTGATTTATTAAAAAAAAAAAAAAAAAAACTATCACAGAGAACAATCTTTCCCAGAACAGACTAACATTTCTATCAGGGAAAGTAATTTTATTACTCTTTTGTTCCAGTTTAACTAACACTAAAAATATGATGTCATGAATCACAAAGAAAGACAAGTGATCCTAGAAGAAGGAACTGATCAACACGGACAACTACTGGAGAGGATTCTGGTAAGATTAAATTCTAAAATATACCCATTATGTTTGACAATTTAAGGTCATTAGCAAGGGCAGTTTATGTAATGTTATGACAAAAGTAAATTGCAGAGAGTTAAAAAGCATTCAGAAAGTGAGAGAGAGAGAGAGAGAGAGAGAGCAAAATAAAGAAGCTGCTCCTAAAGTCTGGGAAGAGGGAAGTAGATAGTGGCAATCTCTGGAACGGATATGGAGTAAAGATATATTTAATATGGGAGACATCAGAACCTTTCTGTAATGAGGGGCAGTATTTATCAGATAGGGATGAATTGATGCCTGAGGAGTCTGGATGAAAAACTATTTGGTGGGCTGCCCCTGGGACCAGGGCTAAAGAGGTATATCCTAGAAATTAGTTGGCTGGCCACAAAGAGTACTTGGGTCCTATTCCCATTGCAATGATAAAAGCATTAGGCCCTCGAGGATGCGTATAGAGTAGGGAGGGCATAGAGAGCAGCACACCAGAACCAGGTATCTCAGGGATCTAACTTACACCAAGAGTGTTGAGCAAGGACAGGAATCTGTTCTGAAAAACAAGAGGGTGAACATAGGCAGCTGTGGCCAGGAAGGTAGAAGCACTACAGAGACTTTGCCAGCCTGAGAGCTTCTTCATGGCCCTTCCTGAAGTAGTAAGTAAAGCAGTCAATGACCTGAATCTTGAGAGGTGAGGGAACAGACATGGTCCATGTCCTGTAATTCTGATCTGACCTCTGAACTTGATTACATGTCTTATCTTTGGTTTCCATAGTCAACTTTTCTTGTTTGATTTTTCACCTCCAGTTCCCTGCCTTTCTCAGACTCTTCACCTTTGTAGTCTGTCTGTGATCAGGAAACAACAGAGAAATGAGGCTGAGCTAAGATGGTCAGTGAATAAATGATAAACCAAGGGATCTAGAATAATACAATAAATTCTTTGTTTAAGATTCCCAGAATGAAAAGTAACTCCAAACAAAAGACTATTTTATTATATTTAATAAAATACATGTAACTTTAAAAACGAAAGGCACCATATTTAATGTAAATTCTAGCTGAATTACCTGTTAAATTCAACCAAAAAGTCCAAGATGTTTGCCATGATAACCACTTTACATTGATTATGAATTTCCAACCATTATATTAAGACATGAAACAAAAATTAAGATACATCAATATTTGTAAAGAAGGAAGTTATATTATTGCTTGCAAGCAACTTTTTGTTCTACGTAGAAAAAAAATTAATATATAAATGGAAAAACTCTAAGAATTGACAATAGTTTAGCAAAATGGGTGATATACAAGACAAAATAACAAAACAAATGCACTGCAATCCATAAGATAATAAAGACAAGATGTTTACCAGCAACAGTTAATTGGTTGATATAATACAAAAAAAAAATCACAAAACATTTAAAAGTGGCATGAGTTTAGAAAAGTGGGTAAATGCAAGAGGAAATGAAAACATTCTAATATCTATTCTAATGTATCACTTTATCATAGATCTATAGATACATTCTAAAGTATATTTCTGTGATATGGACCCCACTGTATTTATCTTTTTTAGTGTTATTACATCAATTAGAATGTATAATGCAGGCCAGGCACAGTGGCTCACACCTGTAATCCCAGCACTTTGGGAGTCCAAGGCAGGCAGATCACCTGAGGTCAGGAGATCAAGACCAGCCTGTCCAATAAGGTGAAATCCTGACTCTACTAAAATAGAAAAACATTAGCTAGGCATGGTGATGCATGCCTATAATCCCAGCTACTTGAGAGGCTGAGGTAGGCGAATCACTTAAACCTAGGAGGCAGAAGTTGCAGTAAGCCAAGATTGTGCCACACTCCAGCCTGGGTGACAGAGCAAGACTCCATCTCAAAAAAACAACAACAAAAAAGTAATGCAGAAACACATATTCACTAAAAACATTCCAAACACTAATAATGATAATAAAAACATTGTAGTACAAAATTTTAATGATACTTTTTTTCAGATTTAAATAAAGGCAGACAGGATCTATAATTATGAATGAGAAGGCTTGATAATATAAAGATATCAATATTTTTGTAAATTAATCTATAGATTTAACCCAGTTCCAACCAAAATCATGCTATTTTAGAATTCAACAGAGAAATTTTAAGAGTAATCTGGAAAACAAATACATAAAAATGGCTTTATATTAAAGAGAATAAGAGGAAGATAGTTCTGTTATGTGTTAAATTTATTATAAAACTAAAATTTTAAATTTGGTTTAATATCAACAAAAAATAACCAGAAAGAAATAGAAACAATAGAATCCCAGAAATTGAATTTTATATATATGTATATAAATTCACTATGTGACAAATGACACATAATAATCACTTGGTGAGAGCTGTAGAAGCCATTGTCTAATTATTTAAAATCTATTTATTCACATATTTCTCATTAACAGCAAAAGTAATTCCATGTAAATAAGTTGTGTCACAAAAAAAACAACTATTAAAAATTAAAAATATAGGAAAGAAAATATTGGTCAAAATTTGAGTAAAGAATAATATTCTGTAATTGTTTCTTGTTTGGATTGTGGAATGCTTTGAGAATTTGATGAAAGATAAACATATCCTCTCCCCAGAAAAGTATGAATATAGACAAAACGTTTCCCTACAAATTTAGGAAGTTTGCAAACTTCCATGAGACCATCTATAAATTCTTGATTAAATAGTTCTATTTTAAGTATAAAAGATAAACTATTCATAAAGGGAAAATAGTACAAATAATATTTTAAAGGTAAAATATACATATATGCAAGCATGTGCATATATAAAACCAAACAAAAATTGGGAGAAATGTTATTAAATGATTTGATAACATTCAGTAGTCATTGAAAATATGTTTATAAAAATTTTAAATGTCTATAAGGAGTTTCCCAGTGAATTGGAAAGTTTATATGCATAATGTTAAAAAAAAAAAGCACAGTTTGAAAGACCCTGTTTTCATGAAACAGGAACTGTGTAAGAAGACTGCAAAGAAAAATGATAAAAAATAAATAAATATTTTGAAATGTTAAATCTTTGCTGGGATTTTTACTTATAGCTATTTTTCTGCATTTTTTGTTTTCTAAAAGTGTTATTGTTTTATTTTTCTCATTTTTTATCAATTTCAAGGATAATACATGCTTATTATGATGAATAAGTGGCATAGTCTTTCATTCTTCTCAGAGATAGTGAGGGATGGAACCTTGATCTTACAATTAATATGATGAAATGAAGCAAAGGCAGAGATTTAGGAAAGGTAATATTGATAGCTAAACACTTGACAAGGTATGGTATTATTCACGGCTAAAGGCAATAAAAAGAATTATCAGATATGCAAGGACTCCAGGTATTTTTGTCCAAGTATACTTTTTGATAAAATTACTTGAAAATATTTTGCAACAATTCAAGAATAAACAAAGTAAGAATGAAGAGAACCAAGTGTTAAAGGGCCAAGCATGAGCCATAAAATTACTTAATTTAAAAAAGTCAAAATGTGCACAATAAATGCTTGCTGTGTTTCCAGATTATTTCACAGAAAAATATGGAAGTGGTTGGAAGTTCATTGGTAATTTTCTCTCCTTATACCTTTTATTAATAAAATTAATTATTTGAAAATATAATTTTAAGTATATCTTTAACATTACCTTCATAATCAGAAGAGGAAACAAATGATATTCCTAAAGGGTACTGACCTATGGGCTACAATTTGATGGAGGGAGTGCTGGAATTAAATGCAAAAGATTAAAATTTTTTCTATATATTAGTCACTATAGATTAGTCACTAGTGTTTTCTATAGATTAGTCACTATAGATTAGTCACTAGTGTTTTCAACATTTAACTCATTTAACCTATTTCCTCATATGTGAATAATAATACCTATACGGTGAAGATTAAATGAGATGGTTTGTTTCAGAAACCATTTGTCAACCACAGGCACTGTTAAAAAGAAAGGCATGGTCAGGGTTTCCATTATGGCTATTTATTCTCTTCCTAAAGGTTCCCAAGAATGGAGACAACACCTCTGCTCTCTAACTTTACCTGCTGAAAATCAAGCTCTTTATAATGTACATGTCTCATACTTTCTATTTATGTGCCCCACCTCCCAGAATTTCAGGAAAATAAAGCTAGAAAAATTTCACTTTTATTCTACTAAAATTTTTAATCTTAGCATCTATTTTGGCCCATCTGTTCTTATCTGAACTGTTTCCAAGGGTTTCAAGAGGGTAGAGAATGCATTACGTTAAAAATGACTGAGTTATTGTGGGTGAGCCTTATTTCTCTACAGAAATTTTGACCCTCAGCTGAGCTAACCACAGTCTTACTCTGTTTCCCCGTAACCCACAGGCAGATGCTGAGAACAAAACATCTCATGATATGGATACTGGCCTGAGTATAACCAATAGCTCAGGGTTTCAAGTGTCTGAGTTCATCCTGATGGGGTTCCCAGGCATTCATGAGTGGCAGCACTGGCTCTCCCTGCCCCTGGCTCTGCTCTACCTCTTAGCTCTTGGTGCCAATCTCCTCATCATAATCACCATTCAACACGAGACCATGCTACATGAACCCATGTACCATTTGCTGGGCATACTGGCAGTGGTGGACATTGGCTTGGCCACCACCATCATGCCCAAGATCCTGGCCATCTTCTGGTTTGATGCCAAGGCCATCAGCCTCCCTGAATGTTTTGCTCAGATCTATGCCATCCACTCTTTCATGTGCATGGAGTCAGGCATCTTTCTCTGTATGGCAGTGGATAGGTATATGGCCATTTGTTATCCCCTTCAGTACCCTTCCATAGTCACTGAAGTTTTTGTCATCAAAGCCACTCTGTCAATGGTGCTCAGGAATGGCCTGTTGACCATCCCAGTGCCAGTATTGGCTGCCCAGAGACACTACTGCTCCAGGAATGAGATTGATCACTGCTTGTGCTCTAACTTGGGGGTCACAAGTCTGGCCTGTGATGACATCACCGTCAACAGGTTTTACCAGCTGGCCTTGGTCTGGGCTGTGGTTGGGAGTGACATGGGTCTGGTCTTTGCTTCTTATTCTTTGATTATTCGCTCAGTGTTGAGGCTGAACTCTGCTAAAGCAACATCTAAGGCCCTGAATACCTGCAGCTCCCACCTTATCCTCATTCTCTTTTTCTACACAGCTATTATTGTAGTATCTGTCACTCATCTGGCAGGAAGAAGGGCTCCCCTCATCCCTGTTCTCCTCAATGTGCTGCATATTGTCATCCCCCCAGCCATTAACCCCATGCTATATGCCCTTAGGACCCAGGAGCTGAGAGTGGGCTTCCAGAAGCTGTTTGGTTTGGGTGAGCATGTGTCCAGGAAATGAGAAAACTTTAAATAGCAAAATATTACATGCAATACTGAAGAAAGAGCACAGTCTTTGGAGTCCAACACACCTTGGCTAAAATTTCATCTCTCCCAATTGCTGGAACATTGATTCAACTTCATTCATCTATATTGTACAGAACATAGCATGTACAAGCCATTGCTCTAAGCATTTCACATATATTAACTTTTTTAATCCTGTTACAACTGTATGAAGCAAGCACAATTGTTATTTACACACTTTGCCAATAGGGAAACTGAGTTGGGAAACTTGCCCACGGTCACAGAGGAAGGAAGTTGCAGAGTGAGATTTGAACTGAAGCAATTGGACTTCAGTATTCCGTCTCTTAACTCTTTCTCTCTATTTAAACTCACTACTAATTTTTTAAAATACAAATTAAGATAAACAAGGTAAAATTACATATTACTTCTTTTTAATAAAAGAAAATTCCATTTTAAAGTTGGACACAATTTTTCTCTCTGGTGGTAAAGAGAGTAGATTTTAAATCCTCTAGGAAGAGTCATTCTAGTGGACCTGCTTATATAGACGTAAATCAAGAATTTGACAGAAATTATTTTGTCACTTCACAAACTCTGTACCAACTCTTAACTTGCATTAGAGCTCTGAAAGGAATATCCCAACCACTTTTTTAAATCCTCAACACTACTTGAACTTCTCTAATGAATTAAGAAAATCTCAATGAAGTCTTGTAGTTCAATGACAGTATAAAGGACACCAAAGGTCTCCAAAGGGAAACTTTCCTTATAAGAAAAATGATATATGTTTAGAGACAGAGAGAAGAGAAAGTTAGTAAAATTGTTTTTTGCTTTATTTAAATGCTAAAGTATACAGCTCAGCAAGAGTGGAATATCAGCTGCAGGATGACATGTGGATGAGGTTGGAAGTCTCTGCTGACCCAATCACACGGCGTTACGGCAGACTTTTGAAAGAGAAGCCTAACTTGTGCCAGTAAATTTGAAAGTCCATGCATGAGAAACTTAAGCCATTACAACTCAAGCACTTAAAACATCTTCCCTTTGATAGAGTCAGATAGCAATAGCAACATTATGGTATCTTTGGACAAGGCAGAAGTGGACCCTGTGCTTTCACCTGTTTCTAACAGTGACTCCACATATCAAGAAAAGAAGCACTGACAGCTGAAAAGCAGTGGCACACTATTGGATGGATAAAATTTCCTCCTCTTTCCGTATATGTGCAGGAGGACTAACCTCTGAGATCTTTTTAGATTCAGATTTCAGAAAGGAAAAAAGTAAGTCCCATGAAAGAATTCTTCTAATCTTGAAGATTTCCACTTCTAGAAATGCCTTGACAACTGAAATGAGTGACTGAGACGGAAGTTTCAATCACTGAGGTTTATTAAGCCAGCTTTAGGGGACCTCCAGGAAAAACATGAGCAAGACACACCTGTGGCTGTTTTTCCAAGGAGATTTTTCAGGAGGTTTAGTATTTACGCATTTCCTTAAAGAGCATAGAAGATGTGTAAGAAGCAGGGCAGGTAGGTGGTAAGGCAAATGGTTACATTCCTATGAGACTGTAGTTAGTGCCTAGTAAATCAACATTTTACATAAGATAAGGTGAATGTTTGAAGAGAAAAAGGGTGTAAAGGAGGGGTCACTTATGTAGATGTCTCTGGGTAGGTAGAGGAATTATTGGTCTATTTTTGCTCTGCACCAGGGAAGATAAGCTTGAATAGACATTCTCAATGTGGAATCAAACAGACTTATTAGTTCTAGGACCTACATTTAAGATTGTAGATTTAAAGTTACAATTGGTGTGTCCTCATTTATAAAAGTCCAGCAAATAACTTACATTTTTTTTTTTCTTTGAGATGGAGTTTCACTCTTGTTGCCCAGGCTGGAGTGCAATGGCATGATCTGGTCTCGCCACCTCCACCTCCCAGGTTTAAGCAATTAAGCGTGATCTGGGCTCACCACCTCTGCCTCCCAGGTTTAAGTGATTAAGCGTGATCTGGGCTCACCACCTCTGCCTCCCAGGTTTAAGCGATTCTCCTGCCTCAGCCGCCCGAGTAGCTGGGATTACAGGTGCCTGCCATCACACCCTGCTAATTTTTGTGTTTTTAGTAGAGACGGGGTTTCAACATGTTGGTCAGGCTGGTCTTGAACTTCTGACCTTGTGATCCGCCCACCTTGGCCTCCCAAAGTGATGGGATTACAGGCGGGAGCCACTGAGCCTGGCTAGAATTTACTTATGAATGATCTGTGGGGGCAGTCCTTTGTAGATGTCTGGGGCTTTTTACCTTTCCATGGGGTTTCATCTATGTATATATAATGCTCATAACACCTATTTGTTTGGAAGAAGGTGTTATATGATTCAGCCTCCAGGCTTAACCTTCCCTTTTGAATAAGGAGTTTGGGGGTCCTGAGTTTTGTTGTTTTTTTTTTTTCTCTTTACGACAACACGCTGCAAAACAAATGCAGAGTCATTAATAAAACAGAAAATACGAAGAATCTCCAAAAGGTAAAAGGCAATTTTGATGAGATTATGAAAAAGAATGGAAGCCCACAAGGTGCACAGGAGAGGCCTGCTACAAAAATGACATTGCTTCAAACTGAGAAATGTCTAGCACTAACAGAAGCAGAGGGCCCTGCAAAAACCAACCTAGTGATTAATGGGGTAGCATAATAGAAATAGCCAGGCACACCTGGACCAAGATGGGCACTTCTCAGTTCAAGAAGTGCACATACTCCTGGACCAAGAAATAGGGCAGTGGTCAAGCACAGGGGTGTGTGCTCCCAAAATATTAGAGACTGGGTCAGAAAACAGGACAGTGACCCAGATGGCTACAAACCGCCATGCCCCATGAGACACAGGGAATAAGCTCAAACATGAATCAAGCTATTAATACACCCCACACATCCCCTACAATAAGTTGTATCAAAGACAGCAGCATTCCAAGACGGCCTGCTAGAAAGAAAAACAATCACACAACCAATGCCCGAGAAGACCTGAATATTCCCCTCAGCTTGACTAAACTTTAAACAGGTTTCTTCCTGACTATAGGCCTCCGACCTGCTTTTACTTAGAGCATTTACTTCAGAAAACTTGTAAGTTCTTTCTCTGATTCTTTGAAACGTATATAAATATTCTAACTTGTTATCCATTTTACAACTCAAGGAATGTCTTTGTCAAGAACCTGGGAAACATCACTTGAAACGTAAACACTGAAGAAGATAGCACCCCGATTTCCCAGTGTCTGTGGGAAGGTAGTAGCAGACTAACTTCAGTGAGCACCAATTAGCAAACACAGATGGCCTAATAGATAAATTCAGCATCATCAAACAAAAAAGCTTCTCTCGGGGTAACTTTCTCTATACCAACTCTCCAATTTAAGGTTCTAGTCACTTATCCCTTCAGGCTTAGGGGTAACACATTGCTGTTACTAGTCCTAAGTACTTGCACTCTATCACTTAGGATCTTTTCCTTACCACACCCTTATAAATGTGTCATTATAAGTATACCCTCCTCAAAGTATTCAAATTGGAATGGGTTGGCTAGGTGCAGTGGCTCACACCTGTAACCCCAGCACTTTGGGAGGCCGAAGCAGGTGGATCCCCTGAGGACAGGTGTTCAAGACCAACCTGGCCAACATGGAGAAACCCCCGTCTCTACTAAAAATATAAAAATTAGCTGGGTGTGGTAGTACCTGCCTGTAATCCCAGCTACTAGGGAAGCTGAGGCAGAATAGCTTGACCCAGGGGGCAGAGGTTGCAGTGAGGTGAGATCACACCACTGCACTCCAGCCTGGGTGACACAGTGAGATTCCAACTCATATAACACTAACAATCTGCTCATTCAATTTAGGAGGTTTTTTAGAAAGAGCAGGTTCACTGAGCACAGTGGCTCACACCTGTAATCCCAGCACTTTGGGAGGCTGAGGCGGGTGGATCACCTGAGGTCAGTTGGAGACCAGCCTGGCCAACATGGTGAAACTCTGTCTCTACCAAAAATACAAAAATTAGCTGGGCATGGTGGTGGGTGCCTGTAATCCCAGCTACTCAGGAGGCAAAGGCAGGAGAATCACTTGAACCCAGAAGGTGGAGGTTGCAGTGAGCTGAGATCGTGCCACTGCACTCCTCCAGCCTGGGTGACAGAGCAAGACTCCCTCTCAAAAAAGAAAGAGCAATTTCAACACAGTGATAGGACAGATTTTACATGGATGGCCATAGATTTAAAAGATGAGAAAGTGAAGGCAATATACATGGATAGATGTCTCTTACAAGAGGTTAGGTCAGTGAAGGGTAGACCTTAGGGATACAGGAGTGAAATTAAGAAGTGCCGTGGAAAGACCTAAGATGTATATGGAATTGAGATAGTTTTGAAATTGGCAGTCCTTGGAATCTTTGTATACTGAGGAGCATGATTCAGGAGAGAGGAAAACACTGTTAATACAGGAGAGGGAATACAATCACTTCTGCTCGCTTTTATTTTGAACACACATATGTTAGTTATAACACTACTGATATATTAGTAAGCAATTTAAGCCTAACTGAATTTTACATTTGCTTATGTTCAACTTCATCCACTAGAAATACTGACTGAATGCAGTGTCAAAAGACAAAATTACAACAAATTTATGTTAAACATACAATTGGCTTTGATTTATGATTCTAGAATCAGGAAACACCACATTGCATAAAATAGAATAAGGGCTCTGATTAAGCAAAGGAGGTTGGCTTTTTAGGCAGAAAAGAGCTTAAGAAAGTAGAAACAGAGAACAAAAAGCAGGTTGGACATTTCAAAGTTTCTTTCCTTATGAAATTAAAACACAAGAGACTTCCATATTATGCTAACTCAGGTTGACTGAAATCTTCTGTTTTTTGGTTGAAAATTTGCCCATTTCAAAGTTTCATTTATTTGGCACCTAGTACAGGTAACTCCATTCTGGTTTGAGCTGGTCTGCTGAGGCCTAGTGTAGGAGGCTATGCCAAAACAATAGTATCCCACAAACTTTATCTAACCATTCCCCCACTTCGGGTCATGCTCTCACCTAGGTTAGAGCATCAGTGCTACTCTCCATGACCATCATTTTGAGTTTTCAGTCTCAATATGTTATTCATAGTTGTAATTACACATCTGGAGTTTGTCATGCCAGACAGGGAGAGATCATTTAGCATTCAGCAGATGGCTGCATGTAGCTATTAAGACTTTTTGAGAGGATACAGCATGCTAGGAAGATTACTACTACTATTATGACTGACATGGTTTGGCTGTGTCCCTACCCAAATCTCACCTAGAGTTGTAACAATCCCCACGTGTCAAGGACAGGGCTAGGTGGAAGCAACTGAATTATGGGGGCAGTTTCTCCCACACTGTTCTCCTGATAGCGAGTAAGTCTCACTTATAAATTGGTTTTATAAACTGAAGTTCCCCTGCACAAGCTGTCTTGCCTGTCACCATGTAAGACATGCCTTTGCTCTTCCTTTGTCTTCTGCCATGATTGTGAGGCCTCCCCAATTATGTAGAATTGTGAGTCCATTAAACCACTTTTCTTTATAAATTACCCAGTCCCTGGTATGTCTTTATTAGCAGCATGAGAACAGACTAATACATTGACTCTAAGGAGGATACCAAAAGTTTGAGTATGCCCTTTGGCCAGAGTTCCCACAAACAAAACCAACTAAAATTAAATAGATCAAAGAATGAGCCACAAGAGGAACTGACCCACTTTAACCAAGTAGCCTACTCATTTATTTTTTGAAAATGAATTTTGAAAATACCAATGTATTTATCCATGTTTAACAAGAAGTGTTAGCTGCACAGAATCCTCCTTGTCCAGCTACTAAATAGCAATTCTGTTATCTAGTGTCCCATAACTAGGTTAAATAAAAGCAGGGAATGAGAACACATGAGTCTAGAAGTCTGACTCTATAAAATAGAGCACCAGTGTAATTTGAAAAAGCAGTTTTATTCCAGCTGTTACTACAGTTAGTCACGGGTGGACTAAAGGATCTCTTAGGTCATGTAAAAAACTGGATTTTGCATGAAATATCTGAGATTTTGTCATGTTGCCTATAGAAGCTACTGATTGTGAAATTCTACAATAACTACAGCATTATCCTGCCAAGTAAAAGAGGTAGGCACAAGTGAGAAAAACTAAGAGAGGTAAGGCCAAGTGCAATGCCTCATGCCTGTAATCCCAGAATTTTTGGAGGTTGAGGTGGGAAAGTCACTTCAGCCCAGGAGTTCGAGACCAATCTGAGCAACATAGCAAGTCCTCATCTCTACAAAAAATTTAAAAATTATCTGAGCATGGTGGCACACACCTGTAGTCCCACCTACACTTTATTGGCTGAGGCAGGGGATTGCTTGAGCCCAGGAGTTTGAGGTTATAGTGAGCTTTGATCATGCCACTGCACTCTAGCCTCAGTGATAGACTGAGACCCTGTCTCTTTAAAAAAAAAAAAATTGAGAGTTTCATTATGATAGGGAGGCTTGTCTGATGTTTTTGGAAAAGCTGTACACAGCATGAAGTTGACAACTTCTTATCCGGGTTTGCAGTTTGAACATCTGTGGTTATGACATCACACATTTTGGTAGACTCTCTGAGTGGCCCAAACATCAGATACAAGATTTATCCCTTGAAATTTACATCTAGTTGTCCAGCTTCAGCTTATAGGGCTTCATGAACAGAGCACTTCTTGCTCTTAGTTGGACAGCTGTAGCCAGATACTGAAGAAATTCGAATAATTCAGGATCCAGTCCAGTCTAAGAGTAGATAATAAAAACTCACAAACAATGAGTATTAGCTACAATCTAATACCATGTGTACTATAGTTTTTTGTCTTGAAATATAGTTTGTCTCTCTACAATCACCCCTATTTCTACAAAAGATAGAGTAAGACTAATTTGTTTGCAAAATAAGCTTACTATCATCAAACTTGGCATGATTATTTATATAAGTGCCACAAAACTAGTGATTGACCACATGGCTTTGTTAAAGTTTGTTTTATTGGAACTTTCGATAAGGAATCCTATATTGGGCTTTTAAAAACCTCAAAAATAGGAAGCCAAACCAAGGCAGACTTCGGACTTTGCCTGAAGTATTTATAGATTCATTCTATATACATTCTCAAATATGACATCCTAGTCAAAGCATTGGTGACATAACCAATATTTCCAATTATGTATCCTGTCATAAAGAGAGAAGATTATTCCTGAACTTATGCAAATAACTATTGCCATAAAAATCAAAAATATTCATAATAGTTTCCAAATTCTGGAGAGATCAGGTCGGGGGGAGTAAATATTTTCATTTTTGTTTACAAAAGCAACTTTACCAAATCGCTAGAAACTTTAGATAGCTTAAAAGAAAAAGGGTTCCTTAAATCTGGAAAACAAAACATCAAAAGAACCAGCAAACTTCCAAAATAAAAAGTCATTAAAACATTATCTTCATCAGTTCATTCAATTTCATGTAATTAATTCTCATTCTGCTTGATTTTGGTTAGTAGTTTTATGAAGCTATTAGTTTCTTTATTAGAGTTTTGTAAATTCTTACTCATTCAAAGGTATTATCTGAAAATCATCAGAAATCTGTTTCTGTCAGAGTCCTTTCCATGAATCTCCCTAGGGATGAAGCACTTTAGGAATATAATGGCTTACAAAAAACAAAAAAAAACTTTCAGAAAAGCATGAGAATAAAGTAATTAACTGTGAACAAAATGGCATGGTTAAAGAAATGATGAGAGCTTACTATAATAATGACACAATTGGAAAAGAAATTTGGTTATTTTTATGGCATATGACATTTTAACATTACCAAAATTATGGCAGATAACCTTATACCAAGACACATCAGATTGCTAGGAATTTCAAACAGTTTCTAGAACACATATTAATAACATATTCATACAAATGTAACTCAAAAAAGGTTAAATATAACTCCTTATTTAATAATACTTCCCATATAATTTAACACATCAAATAGTTTAAGTCCAAAAGATATAATTTGGAATTTGATTTTAGAAAGTTAGTAAAAAATGTCAAAAGGTTTAAAACACATGGTTAAACAGGATCATCAGTAATTATGAAACAATGAAAAGCAAATATGGAAAATTACATAGTTAAAAAAAAAAGTAGCTCTTTTAATCCTAAGAAGATTCTGTTTTTTAAACAATCAAAAGACCTAATAAAAGACGACATAAAGTAAAAGAAATTATCTTGATAAAACACAAAATTTCTTCTTTATTTTTCCTTATGCAGATCACTTAAAGGGTAAAGAAAACCTTGTAGAGTCTTTTATAAATGTTCCAAGGAAACTGTCAGTTATTTTGTACTTTTTTTAAAAGAAAAGACGAGCTGCTTTGGTATTAATGCTCAATTTTTTAAAACTCATAATAAATTCATTCAGTTTTAGCCCACTTGACCACACATGAAATTCTTTTCACAACCCTTGTACATACAATGGGGAAAGGATAGTCTCTTTAACGAGTGTGCCTGGAAAGATGAATTTTCACATACAAAAGAATGAAATTGACCCTTATCTTACATCATACACAAAAATCAATTCAAAATGGATAAAAGACCTAAATGTAAGGCCTGATAAGTTTCGAGAAAAGAATATAAGAAAAAAGTCTTTGACATGGCCTTGGCGAAAATTTTTTTGGATATCACAAGAAAAGCCCAGGCTACAAAAACAAAAAATAAATAAATGAAACTGTATCAAACTAAAAAGCTTCTGCAGAGCAAAGAAACAGAAATCAACAACGTGAAAAAGCAACCTACAGACTGGTGAATATATTCACAAACTGCATATCTAATAAAGATTAATATTCAAAATGTATAAATAACTCTTACAACTCAATGGCAGGAAAACAAATAACCTAATCAGAAAATGGCAAAGAAGCTGAATAGACATTTCTCAAAAGAAGACATAAAAACAGCCAACAGGTACATTAAAAGGTACTCAATATCACTAATCAGAAAAATGCAAATTTAAACCACTATGAGATATCTCCTCTCACCTTTTAGATGGCAATTTTTAAAAAGGTAAGTGATAATGAAGTTGGCAAAGATGTGAAGAGAATACCCTATTCCATTGCTGGAAGAAATGTAGATTAGTACAGTCATTATGAAAAACAGTATAGAGGTTTCCAATCAAATTAAAAATAGAACTACCATATGACCTAGCAACTCCTATTATGGGTATATACCAAAAAGAGATAATTGTGGTTAATTTTAGTCAATTTCAGGACATAGCACAATAGCAGCTCCCCATCCCCCACCATCAGTCCTGTGGCAGACAGCTGTGCACACATTCCAGGAGCAGCTTGCATGCAGCTCGCAAGGGTCTGAGTATGCAAAAATACACCTTGTCCTCCAAACATCATGGATCTGGCCTCTTATCACTGATTGCTGCTCCTAATCACAATGATACAAACGGACAGGAGCCATTGCTGTTGCACCTTCAATCATTTGTTCAAACTTCTCCCCCTCATCCAGCTAAAGTGACTTCCAGAGAACTTAAAGGGCTGGTACACTTTCCCTGCCCACCCCCTTTGTTTTATTTCCCCCTTTTCAACCTAGAAATTAAATACTAGGACATTCAAAAGTAACTGAATAAATAGTGAACTTTGGAAAGTGATTGTGCATGTCAGGAAAAGGCACAGACTCAGAAAAGACTTGAGAGGACCCTAAGTTTTCACCTCAGGCTAATCCTGAAGACAGCCTACAATCATAGCAAATAAAAAAACAACAACAAATAACAAAAAACACTGGAGAAGGGGAAGAATCTGATTTCAAAGTTACTACATAATTAGATTCAAATATCCAACTTTCAATTAAAAAATTACAAAGTATACACACACACAAAAAAAAACCAGGAAAGTGTGGCCTATTCAAAGGAAATAATTAATCAGCAGAAACTGTTGCTGAAAAAGAACTGATGGCAGGACTACTAAACAAAGACTTAAAATAACTGTCTTAACTATGCTCAAAGAACTAAAGGAAGATGTGAATAAAGTTAAGAAAACAATGTGTAAACAAAATGTAAATATCAATAAAGAGAAAACCTAAAATGAAAGAAAAAAAAAAAAAGACATTCTGGGCTGAAAAGGACAGCAATAGAAATATTTACTAGGGAGATTCCAAGGCAGATTTGAGCAGAAAGAAAAATTAGCAAACTGGAAGATAGGACAATGGAAATTATTGTGCATGAGAAACAGAAACGAAAAAACATTCAAGAAAAGTGAACACAGCCTAAAGTCTTTGCAGGACAGCATTATGCCAACAACCAACATAACCAAACAACAACCAGCATTATAGAGTCTCAGAAAGAAAAGAGAGAGGAAAAGGAGCAAAGGGAATATTTGAAGAAATAGTGACTAAAAACTTCCAAAAGTTGATGAAATACATAAATATGAAATTAAAGAAGCTTAATAATTTCCAAGTAAGAAGAACTCATAGAGACCCATATCAAGACACATTATAAGCAAACTGTCTAAAATCAAAGACAATGAGAGATCTTTAAAGGAGCAAGAGAGGAGCAACTAACATCACATACAAGTGATGTACAGCAGGATTATCAGCATTTTCTCATCAGAAACATTGGAGCATAGAAGGCAGTGCCCAATATATTCAGAGTGAAGGAAAAAAAGCTGTCACCCAAGAATCCTATGTCCAGCCAAATTGTACCTCAAAGATGAGAAAGAAGTTAAGGCTTTCCCAGATAAACAAAAACTGAGGGAGGTTGCTACCATTAGCCCTCCCCTGCCAGACCTGATGGCTTCACTGGTGAATTCCACCAAACATTTAAAGAACTATCACTGATCTTTCTCAAACTTTTCCCAAAAAAAATTGAAAGGAAGGGAATGCATTCAAACTCATTTTACAAGGCCAGCATTACCCTCATACCAAGCCAGACAAAGACACTACAAAAAAAAAAAAAATACAGACCAATATCCCTTATTAACATTGCTGCAAAAATCCTCAACAAAATACTAGCAAACCAAATTCAGCAGCATACTAAAAGGATTATATACCATGACTAAGTGAGATTTATTACTGGGATACAAAGATGGTTTAAAACATAAATCTTACTTATAAGTGGGAGCTAAAAATTGAATACATATAAACATAAAAATGGGAACAATAGCCACTGCAGACTACTGGTGGGAAAAGGAATGAGGGAGGCATGAACATCTACCTATTTTGTGCTATGCTCACCACCTGGGTAATCGATCTGTACCCCAAACCTCAGCATCTCACAATATACCCATATAACAAACCTGCACATGTATTCCCTGTATGTAAAATAAAAGTTGAAAATGAATAGTTTGTATTTATTAAAAATAAAAGAAAACTTGGCATTATAAAAAAAAGTAATAGCACAAGAAGTGTGAGGTAATGGACCTATATTGGAGTAAATTTCCTGCATTTTATCAGAACTGTTTGTGTTAATCTGAAGAAAATTATGATTTTTTAAAATCCATAGAATAGCTAAAAATAGCAAACACATAAAATCAACAAAGGAAAGAAATTAGTAAACTAAAAATATCAATTTTCCACAAAATAAGTGAAATGGTAGTAAAAGAGTAACAGAGGAACCAAAAAAAAAAAAAAGAACTTGAGACATAAAAAGAAAACCGTGGCCAGGTGTGGTAACTCACACCTGTAATCCCAGCACTTTGGGAGGCCAAAGTGGGCAAATCACCTGAGGCTAGGAGTTCGATATCAGCCTGGCCAACATGGCGAAACCACATCTCTACTAAAAATACAAAAATTAGCTGGGCATTGTGGCATGCACCTGTAATCCCAGCTACTCAGGAGGCTGAGGTGGGAGAATTGCATGAACCCGGGAGGTGGAGGTTGCAGTGAACTAAGATCATGCCACTGCACTCCAACTTGGGCGACAGAGTGAGGCTGCATCTCAGAAAAAAAAAAAAATGGCAGATGTAAATCCAGACATACCAACAATAACGCTAAATGTGAATGGACTAAACACTCCAACCAAAAGCACTTTGGTTGAAAAGTAAAAATAGTTTGAAAGGAAAAGAAAGTAGAGATACAAGTTATGTGAATAATAATCATTAGAATGCTGAAGTCACTATATCAATATCAAATAAAGTAGATTTAAGACACAAAATATTTCTGGAGTCACTTTGGTTGAAAAGTAAAAGTAGTTTGAAAGAAAAAGAAAGTAAAGATATAAGCTATGTGAACAGTAATCATTAGAATTCTGAAGTCACCATATCAATATCAAATAAAATAGATTTAATCCACAGAATATTTCTGGAGTCATTTTACTTTTCAAGGGTCAATAAGTAAAGACACATTAATTATAAAATGGATAAACATTGCCCCAAAATGTATGAAACAAAATCTTACGTAATTGAAAGAAGAAACAGACAATTCAACTATAATAGCTGGCATTTTAATATGCCACTCTCAATAACTGACATAGCAGAATATCGACAAGAATTTAGGAGGTTTGAGCAACAAACACTATCAACCATCTTGACATAACTGACATATATAGAACATTTCATCCAATGACAGCAGACTATAGATTCTTTTCAAGTTCACATGAATATTTTTTCCAGGACGAACCATATACTTCTATTGCAGAAGGATACGTCTTTAAAAAAAAAAAAAAAAGCAAACAGGATAGAAATCAATGAAGTAGAAAACAGAAAAATAAGGAAATCAATGAAACTAGTAATTTTATCCTGAATATTGATCTAAAGAAAATAATCTACTAAAAAATGTATTTAGAAAAATGTTCATTGCATCAGTACTCACAAGATAAAATGCATTATGTCTACAGACCTTTATAATCACAGGAGAAGTTTCTTATGAAATAATGTTAATCTTACAAAGAAATCTATAAAACTAAAACATATTCAATAAGATATCTCTTATCTAGATCAGAAATTATTTAAAATTGTATACATTTTTGTGGAAGAATAATACTTTCCTTAAGACTGCATATTTTTATGAATTGTGACTCAAAAATTTCCAGATTAAAACAATAAGCTAGTTTAGAAAAAAAGAAACTCTAGGCTATCTTTTGAAGTCACTTCTTCAAAATGTATTTATTTATTGAATGTGAAATGCTGGAAATATAGCAGCGAACAAAGAAGCCATGACCTCAGCCTCACACTGTTTATAGTCTAAAAGAGAATCTAGGCAGTAAACACATAAATACATCTGCATACAGGGGTCTCTGAGAATCAG
Organism: Cacajao melanocephalus; assembly: GCA_963573385.1. NCBI lineage: Eukaryota > Metazoa > Chordata > Mammalia > Primates > Pitheciidae > Cacajao > Cacajao melanocephalus. The sequence goes on from CAUYLG010002620.1 coordinate 23,098, forward strand.
ATCTAGATCCTGCATCTGATTTGCCACTTGACTATAGTTGGCAGCTTCTATCTGCCCTGCTCTCCTTTTCTGAAAAACACCCTCCCTATTCATGTGGTTGACATGGAGCTACCATGTCTGTGTAATGGCATCCCACTCTTCATCACAGCACTCTGGATTAGGAGTAGAAACCTGACTTTAGCTGAGCCAAGAAATCCTTCCCCAAAATTTTTAGAGTGTCACTCTCCATTGGACAAAATTTTCAAAATGTAAAACTGAAAAACTGTTTCCAGGCTATAAAGAAAGCCAATCTTAGCATAATATAAAAATACCACATTGAAAATAGAGATGACAGATGGAGGATGCTAGTTCTAGTCCTTCCTATAGTCTAATATCCTTGCCCTTCCTACAGTTTAGTTTCTAAGTCTTTCCTTCTATCCTATAAGCCAATAAGTTCCCATTTTGCTTGACAGTGTGTGCTCTATTTTGGTCAGCTGCAGCCCAAAAGACAGAACAAATAGTATCCTTTGCAATTTACCTACCCTCCCTATTTTTTTATTTGTACATTGGAAATAGTAGTTATGTAAATATGTAACTAGCATGTTAAGAAATTCAATAGATAACAAAAGAGAATATGCCTTGAATGTGCTATCCAAATACTGGTAATTAAAATTAATTTACAATAAAATTCAAAGCCTGGAAAAAATATTCTAAGTGCCTTTTTGGTGGAGCCTAAGTGATTTTTTTTTTTGATAGTCTCACTCTGTCACCCAGACTGGAGTGCAGTGGTGCAATCTTCAATACCCGGGTTTAAGCAATTGTTATGCCTCAGCCTCCAGAGTGGCTGGGATTACACGTGTGTACCACCACACCTGGCTAGTGTTTTGCATTTTAGTAGAGACAGGGTTTTTACTATGTTGTCTAGGCTGGTCTCGAACTCCTGGCCTCAAGTCATCCACCCATCATGGTCTCCCAAAATGCTGAGATTACAGGGGTGAACCACCATACCCGACCTCCTATTTTTATCTCTAGTAAAACTCTGGACAAAGCAATGTGTGTAGCACAGGACTCTGCATCCCACAACTACCTAAGATATTCTGTATAAATGGCTCAGTCAATCAGAGGAAAACCTCTTCTAAACCATGAACTGAAGGGAATCTTCAGGAAAATATGGATGAATCCACTTTTGAGTGGATTCAAAGAGCTGAGGATCAGCTCTTTGGAGGACAGAACCTGGATGTGGAGCAGTGACAGGAACCATGAGGCCATCAGGACTGAATGGTTTAATGAAGGGCATCACAAAGGGGCTTAAAAAACCCACAGCAGAACTACACGTAATCAGTCCTTACGCTAGGATAGATGAACTTGAGAGCTATTGAGAGATAGCTGCAAGGAGAGAAGTGCATTTTTTTCTAACAAGACAGACTGTTGCTTTCACCAGTGATCAGCAATTTCAGACACCAAAGAATAGAGGCAAGGAGAGAGGCAATCACTGAAAAGGGCTCCAATTAAACCAATAGCTTCTATGTTTCCATCTGGAAGAGGCATAAGAGTAACAGTTATATCCTATATGAAGTACTTGGCAGATTAAAAATTATTTCAAACCCAATCTCATTTAGTCCTCATAAAATTCTGCTAGTTAAATATGCTTCTTCACTTTCAAAAAATTCTGAGAATCAGAGTGATTCAATGACTTACTGTGTTAATAAGGTTATAACTTCAGATTTTTGGTTAACACAATAAAACATGATTCGTTGTTCACACAGAAAAGAAGAAAATGATGATGTTGCTGCTTGAATTGTGCTACTGATTGGCTCTCCTCCAAGTATTGACTTAGGATTCCAAACTCTTTCTACTTGAAATGCTGCTGTTTTCAGCATGTTTTCTCTGATGTCATCATGAACAAGAAAGAGCACAGGGAAAAGTTATACTGGCTATTTAATTACCTCAATGTGGAAGGGACATACATCATTTCTGCTCACATTTTTTGGCCATACTAGTTATGTGGTCCCATCTAGAAAAGATTATTATTATTATTATTATTTTTGAGACGGTGTCTCACTCTCGCCCAGGCTGGAGTGCAGTGGCATGATCTGGGCTCACTGCAACCTCCATATCCTGGGTTCATGCAATTCTCCCACCTCAGCCTCCTGAGTAGCTGGGATTACCAGTGCATGCCACCATACCCGGTGAATTTTTGTGTTTTTAGCAGAGATGGGGTTTCACCGTGTTGGTCAGGATGGTCTCGAACTCCTGACTTTGTGATCTGCCTGCCTCAGCCTCCCAAAGTACTGGGATTACAGGCTTGAGCCACCACGCCCAGCCTATTATTTTTAAAATATATCACTAGCTTGTTAGCTGCTTCCCAGGAACAGCTCTCTCCTATAGAAGGAGCATAATTGCTTAAACGTTACTGGATCATGGCCTAATTGACTGCTGGAGATCATGTGAATGAGTTTACACCTGGGAGTGTGATTGGTTATTAAGAGGACTATGCGTTCTCTAGACTGTCTCACCCATCTTCATGGCTGGAAGTAAATAACAAAAAATGGAGGAATAACAATATAGATGCAGAATTTTATTTGCAAGTGGGGAGATAATAATATGGTAACAGAAATTGAAAAAAAAAGATTATCTGTGCTATGCAATAGAAAAATAGTTGGTATACCTGAAGCATGTCAGAACAGACTGGCTGCCTCCTAAACTTGTAGCTCTAGCAGAAGAGATGTTGGAAAATACAGTGTTGGTAATATGCGTTGGCAACATTTAGTGAGGTAGCCAAATGGAAAGAATTGCAAAGAAAAAAAAATGGAATAATTGGACATTTTGCAAGAGAAAAAGAGTGAGACTGGAGAACATTTCAGTTTACTATTGCTGCTGCAACAAATTATCACAAACTTAGTGGCCTAAAATAAATTTTTTAATCTTCCACTTCTGGGTGTCGGAGTCTAAAATGGGTTTCACCAGGCTAAAATCAAAGTGTCAGCAAAGCTGCAGTCCTTTCTGAGGGCTCTGGGGAGAATCTGTTTCCTTACTTTTTCCAACTTCTAGAGGCTGGTCCACATTTCTTGGCTTGTGGCTCCATTTCATCTTAAAAGACGACAATAGCCAGTTGAGTCTTTTCCAATCAATTGTCCCAATATTGACTCTTCTGCCTTCCATTTTCATTTATAAGAATGCTTATAAATGAAATTGTGATTAAATTGTCTCCACCCACAGAATCATATATCCTTATGTTAAAGTCTGCTGATGAACAATTTGAATTCTATCTGCAACCTTAATTCCCTTTTGCCATATAACCTAAGCCCAGGTTCCAAGGATGAGGTCACAGATTCTCGGGTGGAAAGAGAGGGCATTATTCTGCCAACCACAGAAGGTTGCAAAATAATAATAATAAACTCAGAGCCTTGCAGATGCAAAAGTGAACTTCTCTTCCAAACTCCAAACAAAAATAGGTGGTGATATGGTTTGGCTGTGTCCCCACCCAAATCTCACCTTGAATTGTAGCTCGTACAATTCTCACATGTTGTGGGAGGAACCCAGTGGGAAGTAACTGAATTATGGGGAAGGTCTTTCCCATGCTGTTCTCAGGAGAGTGAATAAGTCTCAATAAATCTCACGGTTTTATAAAGGCCAGTTCCCCTATGCATGCTCTCTTACCTTTCACCTTCTGTCATAATTGTGAGGCATCCCCAGCCACATGGAACTGTGAGTCCATTTAACTTCATTTTCTTTATAAATGACCCAGTCTCAGGTACGCCTTTATCAGCAGCATGAAAACGGACTGATACAGGTGGTTTTTAAAACCTTCAACAATATCTCCTCCCAACATTTTTTTTTATTAACTTAAGTGCTTAAGGATAAAGATTCTGTTATGGGTGTGGTATCCAGTAAGCATCTCAGATGGATAAAGCAACTAAAGCAACTGAGAACAAAGGTCAAATTAAAGATGGAACCATCGCACTAAAGCATTATATTTCCAAGTGAGTCTCCAGGAAGTTCAGGGAAATGCACATGAGAGTGATAAACGGAAAAATAGAAAACTTGAAAATATACTCCAAAAACTTTAAAAGATTTTGGAGTATACTTACTGGCACGTAAGTGGAATCAAATAGATGAGAAGCCCACTAGGTCTTAATAACATATATTTTATTGCCAAAAAAACCTAGAGTTCAGCTAAAAAAGCCTTTGACTATTTAAGAACTAACATAACTCTTACATCTCAATCTTTCAGCACTGGGAAGTGAACTGAGAAGGCTGTGCTGTCCCAAGAAAAGAGTAGTCCCCAATACCCCTTTTATTATTTGTTTAACTCTTTTTTAGAGATGGGATCTCACTCTGTCACCCAGCTGGAGTCAGTGGTGGAACTACAGTTCACTGCAGCCAGGACCTCCTGAGCTCAAGCAATCCTCTTATCTCAACCTCCTGAGTAGCTGAGACTGTAGGTGCATGCCACCACAACTGGCTTACAATGCCCACATCAGATGTAGCCTAGGAAGAAAAAAACAGAAGCTTCCAAAGAGATATTGATGTATGAACAAGAGAGTACCTCCTAAAGGGTCTAATTAAGAAACTCCTCTAAAACTGAAGGTATGGAGCCTTCCCAATGTCTTCCCAGTAGGGATTTCAAAATTGCTATGATTTTTTTTAAGGTTTAAATTTTTTGTAGAGAGAGGTCTCACTGTGTTGCCCAAGCTGATCTCAAACTCCTGGCCTCCAGTGCTCCTCCTGCCTCAACCTCCCAAAGTGCTGTGATTACAGGCGTAAGCCAAACATTGCTGTGAATTATTGTGTGTTTCATATTTTTAGCCTTTCCGAACGTCTGCTAGATGTCCCTGTTATATCATTATGAATTTTATAAGGGGGTGAGGAGCAGACAGATGAATTCCCTTTTAAATCACAGGTCTCTAGACCAGTAAGAGCCCCAACCAAATTTGATGGAAAGGTTCTCATGTATCGCCTAAAGATCTACATTCTGAGCTGGATGGAGTGCTTGGGTGAGACTTTGGAGTCTCTCCTGTAGAGAGAATTTGAGTGTGGTCTCTACATTGGGAAAGGGAACAAATAAATATTAAGTAACCAAAAGTAAAGATGGTAACAGAGACAATTAATACTGAAAATCCATGAATGTTCTTGTATTTCTCAGTTTTCCCTGCAGTTGAATTGGGGCCACAAGGCCATATGCTCATCAGTGAAATGTGTATTAAAGTGATGAATTACTTAAGACCAAGGCAATTAATAATTGCTGTGCCTCATGCTTCTCTCTCTTTCCTGCCTTTAGCAACTCTGAAAACTGTATGTTGACATAATATCACAAGATGGAGGGATATCCAAGATTCCTGAGCCACTAAATGAATAATAGATCCTATTAACACACACTACACTTTAAATGAGAGAGGAATGAACTTTGTTTTGATAATTCACTGAAATTTTGTGATGCGTTACTGTAGCATAGCCTAAGCTACCCTTTCTAATACAGGCATGTTTATTTTGAGATACCTACTAGATATACAGCTGGAGATGTGAAGAAATAGTTGACGACACAAATGTGGATCTCAAGGGAAAAGACTGAGCTTAAGGCAACAGTTTGTAAGTCATCATAATTTATAAATGGAAATTAAAGCTATTCAGAATTAGCTCTGATTAGATTTTTTAAAAGGTACAAACAGATAAGAGGAACTAGAATCATAGAATATTAGCTTGCTTCATTTTCCTAACATCTGAATATATGACATATCATTTTTCCTATTATCAATGTGGCCCCATAACTTGTTCTTTGTTCCTGTGAGCTCAGACCCTCAGCTGCCTATGGGTAGTGCCTGGGTCAGTGTCACCTGGCCTATTTCCTGGATGGGTAAAAGGATTTTTAAAATTTTTTTATTTTTGTTAGACAGAGTCTCAATCCATCACCCAGAGCTGGAGTGCAATGGTGCAATCTCGGCCCCCTGCAACCTCTGCCTCCCAGGTTCAAGTGATTCTCCTGCTTCAGTCTCCTGAGTAGCTGAGATTACAGGCACCTGCCACCACACCTGGCTAACTTTGTATTTTTAGTAGAGATGGGGTTTCGCCATGTTGGTCAGTCTGGTCTTGAACTCTTAACCTCAGGTGATCCACCCACCCTGGCCTCCCAAAGTGCTGGGATTACAGGCATAAGCAACCATGCCTGGACTGTAAAGGATTTTAAAATATAATAATGGTGATCATTGCTTACATATCAAATATAATCAATGCAAACCTTCATCTTTTTCAACAGCTTAGTGGGGTTCTTCCCCCCACATTTCTTTTTTTTTTTATTTATTTTTTTTTAATTTTTTTTTTGAAAGAAAGAAAAAGAGAGGAAAGAAAGTGAGAGTGAAAGAAAGAAAAAAAAAAGACTGTACGAGAGAAAGAAAAAGGAAGGAAAAGAGGGAGAGAGAACAGGATTCTTGTTCTACTGCCCAGGCTAGAATGCAGTCTAAAAATGGGTATTAAAAACCTCTATTATGCCAATAATTGTGTTTAACA
>CAUYLG010002622.1:0-17693 GCA_963573385.1 Cacajao melanocephalus
AAAAAAAAAAAAACTACCTAGTCTTCTGGCACAAAACAGACTTAGATGTACTGATGCAGCATCCTTGGTTTTTCTGAGCATGTGTTAATACATTGTTTTAGCTGCAAGTAACAGAAAACTGCTCTTACCAGCTCAAGCAAGAAGGGAAATAATGAAAGGAAGTCAGGGTCCCTAATGGAACTCAAGATCAGGAGTGCAAATGAGCATCAGGGATAAACTGAATTTGAAAAGAAGAACTCACCTCATATTTGTCTATTTCTGTCTCCACAGTAGCTCTACTTTTCCTTGGAGCTCAAACTATTTTCCCAGTTCAAGTGACAGAAAACCAAGAGCTGCCGAGTATTACAAGTTGTAGGCCCAACCCCAATCTCTTACTGGGTCCCAGCTCCAAAGTTACCCCAGAAGAGATAAATTGTTCCCACTTGGTTTTAGATGTAGACTTACTGTAATCAGGGGTTAGTGTAACCATGTATAAAATGGCTACTTTGGCCAAGCGTGGTGGCTCACTCCTGTAATCCCAGCAACTTGGGAGGTGGAGGCCGGTGGATCAGTTGAGGTCAGGAGTTTGAGACTAGCCTGGCCAACATAGTGAAACCCCCTGTCTACTAAAAATGCAAAAATTAGCTGGGCATGGTGGTGGGCACCTGTAGTCCCAGCTACTTGGGAGGCTGAGGCAAGAGAACCACTTGAACCTCAGAGACAGAGGTTGCAGTGAGCCAAGATCATGCCATTGCACTCCAGCCTGGGTGACAGAGAGAGACTCCATCTCAAAGAAAAAAAAAAAGGCTACTTCCATGGTAAACCTATGGTTATGGGCAGAGGGCAGTTTCTAAGAAATGAGTGAGAAAATAAGTGGAATATAAATCATGAACGACACGTTCTCAATATAAGAACCTGGTATTTTTATTTTTTGCCCTTGACACACATTTCTCTAGAGCTTCTGACAGGCTGCTCAAAAATATTTTCTAGGTTTATTGACTTTATAAAATCTACTTACTTGCATATTTCATCATTAAATGAAGTTTTTCAGTTTTCCTTCTCACTAGAATATTGAAATAAATTCTCTACTGCATGGTTTTGTCAGTGAATGCTTACTCCTCACATTTCCACAGAGGGAAGGGAACTTCTACTTCCCAGAAGGATATATTCTCTGTTACCTCTCCCTCCCACCCAAGCAAAAGGTGACTTACATCACTTTTTGATGTAAGGGGAACAGAGAAAGAACAGAGAATATATCCTTCTGGAAGGATATATTCTGGTAAGACTTGGAGAATGAGCTCTGGATGCTCCCTGTTTTGGAGTGGCCAGTCCTCCATACTTGTCCTCAGCTCCCCCTCCCCAGAGAGGTAGACTTGGAGATGGCTTGCTGTGCCAGTGACTGAGTTAATAAATTCAGTTCAAGGAGAATGTATCGGGAAGCATACTTGGCTCAGATCAAAATCACCTTCTCTCACTCAGCTTTTCCATGAATGAAGCAGACTCAAGCCTGCTTTCCTATTAGCAGGTGAGAAATAGTATCTTCTTATTTTGATTCGTATAAGTGTGAACTCTATTGTTTTAAGGCTTCTGAGCTTACGTATTTGATGTTGCAAGCTAATTTCTCAGTTCCTGAGCCCACTTTTCTCTTTTTTCTACCTCTGTCCTTTCATTTATTATACATTGGTTTCTTCATTCTTTTGTTCTTTGCAGAAACATGTATTCATTCTCTACTATGTGTCAGCAGTGTTAGGCATTGGGATTACACAGATAATTATCTGTAAGACATTGTCCCTTGGATCAAGGAGACCATTATAACAGAGGACACAGACATATCAAACTATTTCTTTTTTATTTTATTTTATTTTATTTATTTATTTATTTTGAGATGGAGTTTTACTCTTGTCACCCAGGCTGGAGTGCAATGGCATGATTTCAGATCACTGCAACCTCCACCTTACAGGTTCAAGCAATTCTTCTGCCTCAGCCTCCTAAGTAGCTGGAATTACAGGCACCTGCCACCACGCCTGGCTAATTTTGTATTTTTAGCAGACACAGGGTTTCGCCATGTTGGGCAGGTTGGTCTCGAACTCCCAACCTTAGGTGATCCACCCACTTTGGCCTCCCAAAGGTGGGTGGATCACCTGAGGTTGGTGAGCCACTACGCCCAGCCATTATCAAACTATTTCTATTCCTTCTTCATTGAATTGCCTGTTCCCATCTTTTGCCTATTTTCTATCTTATTGATATGAACACTAGATGAAAGTTCCTATGTTGAGAAAATTATTCTTTTTAGGCCAAACTTAAAAGTTTTTGTACAGTCAAATTTATTGCCTTTTTGGCTTCTCAGTTTTATGTATCGTTTAAAAAACCTTTCTCACTTCAAAATTATTTCATGAAATAACTTGATAATTTCTTCTAGTATTTTCTCAGATCTTTTTTTACATTTAAGACTCTAGGCCAGTGCAGTGGTGCACACCTGTAATCTCAGCTACTTGGGAGGCTAAGGTGGGAGGATAGCTTGAGCCCAAAAGTTTGAGGCAATGGAGAGCTACAGTTGTGAGCTTTGATCATGCTACTGCACTGTAGCCTGGGCAACAGAGGGAGGCCTTGTTTCTAAAAGAAAGAAAAAGAGCAAGAGTGAGAGTGAGTGAGAGATTGAGAGAGAAAGAGAGAGGGAGAGAATGAAAGAAGGAAAGAGAGAGAGAAAGAGGAAGAAAGGAAAAAGAGTGAGAAAAGAAAGAAGAAAGAAAGAGAAAAAGAAGGAAGGAGGGAAGGAAGGATGGAAGGAAAGAAGGAAAGGAGGGAGAGAAGAGAGAGGGAGGCAGAAAGAGAAGAAGGGAGGATTCTGGTCTATCTGGAAATTATTTTAGAGTAAAAATCAGCTCTCATATTTTTATCTTGTTTTTAATTTTTATTTTCCAACCTTGACTCTTCGACCAGTGATCCAATTTCTGAGGAGTTCCAGAACAATCCAGATTTCCCAGGTCCTTGGGAACATGACTGAACCTGGCTTATTGACATGTTGCTGGTTGTGACTTCAAACCCCTAAGCCTCTCCTGCTCTCCGAGCTGTTGGTCCAGAGCCCAAGAGGAGGCTGGGCACCATTCTCACTAGAGCACGTGGTCTCCCAGTGGCCCCCACAGAGACCTGGATCCTCATTTGACTCAGAGTCTCGGGCTGTAGCGCTTCCTCTGTAACTGCAGCCCTGGCTCCCTCCCCTCTTCCCTCCCATCTTCCCTCCCATCCCATCTGCACACTGCCCGCCAGCTCTTCTCTGCAGAAATTTGCATCATGGGCTTGTAGGGAAGGCTTCACTGAGCCATGGTCTGTTCAGCTGCCCCGCTGCTACTCCTGGCCACGACTCTTCCCCTGGTGGGGTCACCAGTTGTCCAAGCAACCCAACCTGTAAGTGAGACTGGGGTGAGACCCAGGAAAGGTCTGCAGAAGCGACAATGGGGACCTCTGGTTGGGAGAGACAAGGAATGGAATGAAAGGATAGGTAGCAGGAAAGGGCGGAGGGGAGAGGAGGTAGTGTGTAAGGTAAGTGGCTGCTTTGTTATATGATCTCTGAGAATTCAGTCTTATTTTCCTGGGTGTTGGGGATAGCTGCTGTTTCATCATTTGAGCCCCTGTAAACTTCTATGACACCTGCTGCACTTGGGATAAAGGCTTGTCCAGTCAAGCTGGCCATTTGAAAAGAAAAAGAAAAAGGAAAGCTTTGTAGATTTGGGAACTATTGGCTTAGAGGATGGGAGAGAACCTGAGGAAAGCCATCAGAGTCTAGAGGGTGCTTTTCCATGTGTGTTCTCTCCAGTAGATAGCTGTATCTATGCCTGTGTCTATATCTATGTCACTAAGCCTAAATCGATCTCTACTACTAAATCTCTATCTTCATGTTAATATATATCTGTATCTGTATCTAAATCTGTCTATATCTGTACTTTGTTTTAGACATGCTCTCACCATGTTACCCAGGCTGGACTTGAACTCCTGGGCTCAAGTGATCCTCCCACCTCAGCCTCCCAAGTAGCCAGGACTAAAGGCACAAGCCACTGTGACCAGCTTATATTCATATCTTAACCATATTCTTATCTATATCGATATCTGGTATTGGATAGATAGCCACACGCACAGGCAGGTGCATATGGACAGGACTCAGGTCTGTGGCGCTGGGAGCCCATCCAGATTTCCTGGAGGAAGGACTGCCTGGTTCTCTCTCCTTGGCCCAGCTCCTTCCTCACCACCCTACCAGACAGACCCTTCCCTGCCTGCCCCATCCCCCTGTCTTCTAGCTTTGGCCCATGGCCCAAGGGACAGACAGTGTGGGCCCAGACCTCCACCCTCACCCTGACAGAGGAGGAGTTGGTGAGGAAAAAATGTACAGGAAGCAAAGACTAAGGAAAGAGGCTGCTTACCCTGCTGTCAAATCCTACAGAAGGAATAAGCTCCCCAAGCGCCTGGGCCCCAGCCAGCTCTGTCCAGCCCCTCTGCTGGAGCTCCAGAGCCAGCCATTTCAATTAGCCTAGAGGCCCAGGGACAGGTAAACGCAGGGAGGAATTAAACAAAGCATGTTGACTTCCCAGGGCGTGCCTGGTTCCTGGTCTCAGGTGGGATGTGTAGGCTTTAACAGGGTTCTGGGGTTGCTTCTCTGGCACCCCCTAGCGGAAATGGGCTGTTGAGACTGAGTCATGCTGGCTGAGACTAGTCAGGCTGGCCCCTGAGGTATCTTTGAAAGGGACTTGAGGTCTCTCCTCTGTGTTCTATTCCAGGGACAGAGTCAGGCTGGAGGGGAATCTGGATCTGGGCTGCTCCTGGACCAAGAGAGTGAAGCAGAGGGTGAGTGGATGGACAGGAGGAGGAGGGAGGGGGACGAGATAGGAGAGGAAATGAGGTGGGAACCCAGGACCCGGAGAGGAGAGGGTGGACACGACAAGGGAGTGGTGGCAGAGAGGACCGGCTCTGATCACAGGCAGACAGGTCGGTGACCAGTTCTCTAGCGGTGAGGCCTGGAGATGAACTCATTTGTCTTTGGAGCTTCATCCATAAAATAGGGGTTGCTGGGCGGAGGGTGCGAAGCCATGTATCTGAAGGCACCGTGCATAAGGGAGGAGTTCCCTTCCTGAGCCCGGTCTCTATGCACCTGAACAGGCCGTGGGAGTGGTTCTGCCCTGCTTTCCTGGGACTAGCCAGTGAGGTGAGAGAATCCAGAGGGGACCGGCTTGTGGCCTCACTGCCTGTCCTCACCAGCTGTCCCCTCTGCTCCTGTAGAATCAGTGCTGGTCTCCGTCTATGTACATCTGGACTTTTCAGATAAGACCTGGCCCCCTGCAGTCTCCAGGACGCTGGCTCTCCCTGCTGCCTCAGCTTCCTCTGCCCCAAGGCCTCTCCTCACTGGCCTCAGACTCACAACAGGTACCGCTTGTGTGGAAGGGGGCTGAGAGTGAATGAACATGGGCTCCTGGGTCTCCTGCAGCCAGCTTGCCTGAGACACTGGGAGCCCCTCTGTATTTCCTGGAGGAAGGACTGCCTGGTTCTCTCTCCATGGCCCAGCTCCTACCTCACCTCCCTACCAGACAGACCCTTCCCTGCCTGCCCCATCCCCCATCGTCTAACTTTGGCTGATGGCCCAAGGAACAGAGAATAGGGCCCAGACCTCCACCTTCAGCCTATTCCCTTGCCTCGCATGACCTCTGCTGCTTCAAGTCCTGACTGAGGGGGCAGTCCTGATGCGTGGGCCCGACTGAGGCACCTGGAGCTTGGGGATTGGGCCAGATACCCAGCCCTAAAGCCTCTCAGGCATCAGGCAGGTGTTGGCCCTGCCCGCCTAGCTTCCTCAGACAGCCTGCCCACTCCCTCTTCCCTTCTCTCTGTCACAGAGTGTCATGTCAACCACGAGGGGTATTTCTATTGCGCTTGCCTCTCTGGGTACCAGTGGAACAGCAGCATCTGCCTCCATCACCCTCCCTGTCAAAGCCCCCACGACCACCAGCCCTGTGGCTGCCTCATCTTCAGCCATGCCAAACCCGGGTACTGCCAGCTGCTGCCACCTGGTGAGGAAGGTTGGGAACTGGAAACCAATGGCCTTAAGTGAAATAAACGCTCTCAGTGGTTTCTTCCTCTCTGAACCTGTAGTTTGGCCAGCTGGCCAAGCCCAGCTGCTCCTCTGGGTGGGAGAAAAAGCCAGCCATCATAGCAGATCACAGGCCCTGAGCTTGGAACCTGAGTAGGGAGACTAATGACTGGGGGTCCAGAGACATAAGGACAAGGAGAGAAAGTGCTAGAGTGACCCTGCTTTTTATTGAGACGGAATCTCGCACTTGTTGCCCAGCTGGAATGCAATGGTGCGATCTCAGCTCACTGCAACCTCCACCTCCAGGGCACCTGCCACCATGCCTGGCTAATTTTTGTATTTTTAGTAGAGAGGGAGTTTCACCATGTTGGCCAGGCTACTCTCAAACTGCTGACCTCGGGTGATCCACCCACCTCAGCCTCCCAAAGTGCTGGGATTGCAGGCGTGAGCCACCACTCCCAGCCGTGACCCTGCTTTTTACCTAAGGAGGCAGGAAGCAGCTCCAGCAGCCCCAAGATACCTGGGGGAGGGAGAGACATAGATCAGAAAGGTTCTCGCTTTGCTTTCCAATAACAGATAGAGTCTTCCAGGCTGGATTGCAGCAGGCCACATTCAGATGCCCAACCAGGGAAAAAAAGAAAAATTTAAAAAGCTAGGGAGGGAGTGTGGAGGAATGGGCTCCAGAGTTGGGGGAGGAGCAATTGCTCAGCTGCGTCTGAGGGCCATGAGTCCCTCCTCCAGGGGTCCCCTGTCACTTGCCTCCTTGCAGTCCCCGGGATCCTGAGCCCGAACTCCCAGCTGCAGATGCCTGGTGACACGCTGAGCCTGACTCTCCTTCTGAGCCAGGAGGCCACTGACCTGAGCTGGTTCCTGAGGCACCCAAGGAGCCCCAGCCCCATCATTCTGCAGCCAGGGACACAGGTGTCTGTGACTTCCAGCCAGGGCCAGGCTGCCCTCAGCATCACAAACATGTCCCATCACTGGGCAGGTAACCAGCCTGGCTTCCTCTCCTTGCCTCCCTTCTCTTTCCTCTCGTTTCCCTTCTTCCTCCTCCTCTTCCTCCCACGTCTCCTTCCCTTCCCCTTCCTTCTTTTCTTTCTGCCTCTTCCTTACCCTTTTCATCTTTCCATTTACCATTCTGGGGAAACAAAGGCTAAAGAGATCCCCTGGTGTGAAAAACTGCAATGTGTCAAATTCTAAAAGTGGCCAACTTTTTCACTGTGATCTGGGACTTTTGAGACCCTTTTCAGGGTTCACAAAGTCACAACTACTGTCCTAATATCCTAAGATGTCATTTGCCCCTTTCACTGCCACTCCCTCGGGGGTAAACGGGGCCCTTTCCAGAGGCTACACGGCTCTGTGAGATTGAATGCAAAAACAGGTGGGAGAACCCAGACATGGACCAGATTCGCAAACATGTAAAACAAAGTCACTCGTCTAATTATATTTTGGAAAATGTAGTTATTTTTCATAAAAATGTCTCTGTTAACAAAAATACTAGAATGTGGAGAATATGGTCTCCATTTCTGCTGAGAACAGATCCATGTTTTTCAAGATGCTAAAATGGCAGGGATGGTGCAGGAAGGCATCTGCTCTGAGGAGAGGGGTTCACTTTGGAATTCATGGGTGTGGGCTGATAAAAAAGAGATCTAGGCAGGGCGAGGTGGCTCACGCCTGTAATCCCAGCACTTTGGGAGGGTGAGGCGGGCAGATCATGAGGGCAAGAGATCGAGACCATCCTGGCCAACATGGTGAAACCCCGTCTCTGCTAAAAAATACAAAAATTAGCTGGGCATGGTGGCACGCGCCGATAGTCCCAGCTACTTGGGAGGCTGAGGCAGGAGAATTGCTTGAATCCAGGAGGTGGAGGTTGCAGTGAGCTGAGATCATGCCACTGCACTCCAGCCTGGTGCCTAGCAACAGAGCGAGACTCTGTCTCAAAAAAAATAAAAAGAGAGAGAGATATCTCCTCGCCAGGCGCAATGGCTCACGCCTGTAATCCAAGCACTTTGGGAGGCTGATGTGGGCAGGTTAGCTGAGGTTGGGAGTTTGAGACCAGCCTGCCCAATATGGTGAAACCCTGTCTCTACTAAAAATACAAAATTAGCTGGGAATGGTGGCAGGTGCCTGTATCCCAGCTACTTAGGAGGCTGAGGCAGGAGAATTGCTTGAAGGGTCAATTGCTGAGGTGGAGGTTGTAGTGAGCTGAAATCGTGCCATTGCACTTCAGCCTGGGGGACAAGAGCAAAACTCCGTCTCAAAAAATAAATAAATAAGTACAAAATAAAGAGATCTCTTTTAGAAATCTCTTCTATCTCCTAGAAATCCTTTTTGGGGACAGGGAATGTCCACCAAAGGGGCCATCCTGGGATCTTTCTTGCTGGGTTTAAGCTCTGGGTGGCAGGCAGAGGACAGGAGCGAGGCTGTGGTGTGGAAAGGGGCAGAGATTCTGTGGTGCAGGAGGGCCCAGAGGAGCCCCAGTGTGCAGCCGACGCGTGTCTGCAGGTGAGTACATGAGCTGCTTCGAGGCCCAGGGCTTCAGGTGGAGCCTGCACAAGGTGGTGAAGGTGCCCTTGAAGGCGACAGATGTGGCTCGAGTTCCAGACCAGCTGTCCATCTCCTGTGCCACCTCCCCTGGCTTCCAGCTGAGCTGCTGCATCCCCAGCACAAACCTGGTCTACACCGTGGCCTGGAACCCCGGAGAGGGCAGCAGAGGTATGAGAAGGGAACAGCAATCAGGAGTCAGAGGGACCAGGGGGCAGCTCATCTCCTCTCATGGGTCTTCAGCTCATGAGAAACAGGCCACAGTTCAACCAGAGAATGGGGCCCAAGGCCATTTCCGACCCCATCAGAGCCATCCCGCGTCTGTTGCTATCACATAACCACACGTGCAGAGGAAACTTTCTGCAAAATGCTGTCATCTACACAACCTCGTTTAACTCCCCATGGAATTAGTTTGATGAGCTTGTTAGAGATCCCCGTCCCCTCCAGCAAAATCCAAGCTCTCTCCCACTATCCAAGTGGAGCCGACACAGCATTTGACTCTTCCCCACTGCTTCCCCTGTTTCTGAATTGCTAAAAAGACTGAAACAGCGTGTCGGTGCCTGCTGGGTTCCAGGCTTATCCCTGGCCCAGGGACAGTTCCCTTCTCTCATTTTGCCCTCAGCCTCCTCCTTCAACGCGTCAGGCTCTGAGTGCTTTGTGCTGGCTGTTCAGCGCTGCCCGGCAGCCGACACCACGTACACTTGTGAGCTGCAGAGCCCAGGCCTGGCTCCACTCAGGGTCCCCATCTCCATCACCATCATCCAGGGTGCGTAGGGCTTGGGGTCCAGAGGGCCGGCCCCAGCTGCTTGCCTTGGGAGCAGGGCTCTCTTGCATGGCGCGTCCCTGCCCTGGGCAACAGAACTGGGCTCCAGGGCCCACACAGGCTCCTGCCCAAGGAGAGGCTGGGGTGAGGCTGTGATCGCTGAGTACCCCCTGCTCGTTATTCTTCAGATGGAGACATCACCTGCCCTGAGGACTCCTCGGTGCTTACCTGGAATGTCACCAAAGCTGGCCACGTGGCACAGGCACCATGTCCTGAGAGCAAGAGGGGTGTAGTGAGACGGCTCTGCAGGGCTGATGGAGTCTGGGGGCCCATTAACAGCAGCTGCACAGATACGAGGCTCCTGGCCTTGTTCACTAGAGCCAAGGTGAAGCTTCTGTCCTGCTGCCCACATGCTCCCTCCACGGCCCACCTCAGCCTCTCTCGGACCCAGCTTGGAGATCCTTTCCCCTTGAGGCCCAGCCCATAGGCTGTTCAGCTTCTCTGAGCTGGAGCCAAGCAGAGCCAGGAAGTAGGTGTGGGAGGGCCCGAGGGGGCCAGCGATCTCCATGGGGCTGGGATGCCCTTCTCAAACCACATGTCCCATTTCCTGCTGTCTCATCTGTCTCAGCTGCTGCAGGCAGGCCAGGGCAGTCCTGCTGAGGAGGTGCCACAGATCTTGGCACAGCTGCCAGGGCAGGCAGCAGAGGCAAGTTCACCCTCAGACTTACTGATCCTGCTGAGCACCATGAAATACCTAGCCAATGTGGTGGCAAAGGCCAGAATACAGCTTGACCACAGTGCCCTGACGGTGAGATCTCTGAGCCACGGTGGGGGCCAGCGGGCAGTGGAGTAGGGGGTGGAGGCTCCTCACCTGTGGGCATTCCTGTCCCTCTGACGTCACCGTGGGCTGTCGGGCAGCAGAGCTCTCCAGAGTCCAGGGGTCTGCTCCTCGTCCATTTCTCCTCTCGGACAGCGGTCTCCAAGGCTGCGGATTGGAGGCCTGGCGCTGGGAGCACATGGGGCTGGAAGGCAGGAAAGAGTGTGGAGACATGAGGCCTGAGGCATGTGTGCACATGCAGATGTGCGGCTATGACACAGACAGGAGGTTTCCATGGAGACGCTAAAGTATGCTTGGTGTGGCCGGGCTCACCTAAAACAGCTCTCAGTATGGGCATCTGTTGATGACCCACAAGCTGCAGCCAAAAGTGTAACAAAGGGCAATGATATGTCACACCGTTCGCACTTGGGAATACACAGCCTCTGTGAATGTACAGACATGTTTGTGGCCCTCACCTCCAGGACACGGTGCCCTCTACCATGGTCACCATTCCTAGCTTTGCAGACCTGGAGGGGCTAAAGAATAGGAGAAGTCCCCTCTTAGAACCTGGGTGGCCCAAGGGATGGAGGGGGAAGAAGGGTTTTCAGCAGAGGGGCTGGGTGCAGTCAGGGGACAGATCCTTAAAGATGCCCCCAGGTGGTTGGCCCAACTGCTCCCCGTTCTTCCCATCAGGAAAGTCTCCCTGCACAGGCCTGTCTTCCTCTCCCTTTTCTCTCCAACCTCGGGTGGTACACTGGACTGGGAAGGGAAGCTTTGGGGTCTGTAGTTCTCATTGCCCCGGCTCAGTCCTGTGGGCACCAGCAGACGGGGCTCATCTTTCTGTTGGGTGCTGCAGAATCTCCTGATTACCACAGACAAGGTCCTAGATATGGATACCGGTTCTCTGTGGACCCTGGCCCAAGCCCGGAAGCCCTGGGCGGGCTCGGCTCTCCTGCTGGCGGTGGAGACCCTGGCGTGCAGCCTGCGACCGCAGGACCAGCCCTTCGCCTTCAGCTTGCCCAACGTGCTGCTGCAGAGCCAGCTGTTCGGACCCACGTTTCCTGCTGACTACAGCATCTCCTTCTCTACTCAGCCCCCGCTACAGGCACAGATTCCCGGGCACTCCCTGGCCCCACTGGTCCGTAATGGAACCAAAATAAGTATTACTAGCCTGGTGCTGCAAAAACTGGACCACCTTCTGCCCTCAAACTATGGCCATGGGCTGGGGGATTCCCTCTATGCCACTCCCGGCCTGGTCCTTGTCATTTCCATCATGGCAGGTGACCAGGCCTTCAGCCAGGGAGAGGTCATCATGGACTTTGGGAACACAGATGGGTCCCCTCACTGTGTCTTCTGGGATCACAGTCTCTTCCAGGGCAA
Source organism: Cacajao melanocephalus (assembly GCA_963573385.1). NCBI lineage: Eukaryota > Metazoa > Chordata > Mammalia > Primates > Pitheciidae > Cacajao > Cacajao melanocephalus. The sequence goes on from CAUYLG010002622.1 coordinate 11,554, forward strand.
GGGGGGTTGGTCCAAAGAAGGGTGCCAGGCACAGGCAGCCAGTGCCAGTCCCACTGCTCGGTGCCTCTGCCAGCACCTCACTGCCTTCTCTGTCCTCATGTCCCCCCACGCTGCTCCGGAAGAACCTGCCCTGGTACTGCTGACTCAGGTGGGCTTGGGGGCTTCCATCGTGGCGCTGCTCGTGTGCCTGGGTGTGTACCGGCTGGTGTGGAGAGTCGTGGTGAGGAACAAAGTCGCCTACTTCCGCCACGCCGCCCTGCTCAACATGGTGCTCTGCTTGCTGGCTGCCGACACCTGCTTCCTGGGCGCCCCCCTGCTCCCTCCTGGGCCCCGCAGCCCGCTCTGCCTTGCTACCGCCTTCCTCTGTCATTTCCTCTACCTGGCCACCTTTTTCTGGATGCTGGCGCAGGCCCTGGTGTTGGCCCACCAGCTGCTCTTTGTCTTCCACCAGCTGCCCAAGCACCGAGTTCTCCCGCTGATGGTGCTCCTGGGCTACCTGTGCCCACTGGGGTTTGCGGGTGTCACCCTGGGGCTCTATCTCCCTCAAGGGCAGTACCTGAGGGAGGGGGAATGCTGGCTGGATGGGAAGGGAGGAGCGTTCTACACCTTCGTGGGGCCAGTGCTGGCCATCGTAGGCGTGAATGGGCTGGTACTAGCCATGGCCTTGCTGAAGTTGCTGAGACCTTCGCTGTCCGAGGGACCCCCAGCAGAGAAGCGCCAAGCTCTGCTGGGGGTGATCAAAGCTCTGCTCATTCTCACACCCATCTTTGGCCTCACCTGGGGGCTGGGCCTGGCCACTCTGTTAGAGGAAGTCTCCACAGTCCCTCATTACATCTTCACCATTCTCAACACTTTCCAGGTAGGTGACAGGGGGTGGCTGTGTTTTTTGCCCTTTTAGATGGTCTAAGTCATGGCCGATCCCTTCTCTAGGAGGTACCGAGGTGGAGCAGAAGAAACATAGGTTCAGGAATTTTAGAAGGCTTAGGTGTGGATCCCAGTTCCTTCACTGACTAGCTGGATAACTTTGGACAAATTACATAACCTCTCTGAGCTGTGGTTTTCTTACCTGTAAAATAATAGCTGATATTGTTGGAGAAATCAGGAAATTGTCAGTACCCGATCCTTTGGTATCCCTTTTCTAATCATAACAATAAGAAAAGCACCTGAAATGGTGGTAACAGGAAAACTGAGACTGGAAGCCTTAGGGTGTGAATTACACAGGAGGACAGAAGGAGCACACTGATTCGGGTGGATCCCTTCCTCCTTGACCAGCTTACCCCCATGTCTCTCTTCTCAGGGTGTCTTCATCCTATTGTTTGGTTGCCTCATGGACAGGAAGGTGAGTCTGCCCACCTAACCCCCTGCCTCACTTGCAGCCCACAGGCCGGGGCTGTGGGTGGCATAAGCGCGGCCTTTACCTCTCCCGCAGGTACAAGAAGCTTTGCGCAAACGCTTCTGCCGCGCCCAAGCCCCCAACGCCACCATCTCCCTGGTGAGTTCCTGGCTTCAGATCCTCAGCTCTCCTCTGAGAGCATGTCAGAAGGTGTTCCACGGCCCTCCCTGGAGGACATGGGCACGGCCAGAAGCTGAGAGAAGACTGGGGTTGGTTTTTAGAATGAACAGGATTCAGGTTCCAGCTCCCCACCGGTGGAGCAAGCAGCCCGGTCAGAGCCGTCAGAATCGGGCTCCTGGGTTCCTGATTATTACCGGGACTCCTGCTGACTTTTTTGCCTCTGGTTTTTCCATCTAAAAATCTGCCTCCAGTTAGTTCGCATTTGAAGGAAAAATGTGGGATCGGTCCTCATAGGAGTTACTGTCGCTGAGAGCACAATTTCTAGGATTCCTGCAGCCCAGGCAGGAGTGCATTTGAGAAAGTAAAAACAGATACAACCTCTTCAAGGCAGAGTTGATGATAGAAATTGCCCTGCCATTGGGCCTTTCCACCCCTTCCTAGGCCACAAATGAAAGCTACGTCTTGGAACACAGCAAAGGAGGAAGTGACACAGCCAGGTGAGAACTCAGCTTTCTCAGGGGCAGCCTGAGCACGGTGGATTGAGGATGGTGTGGCAAAGGGCCTCCTGGCAAAGTTCTGGACAGAAGGCTTCTCTTTCCATACCCAGCTCACACCAAAGGGTAGGAAACAGGTTTTCAGGGTAGCCAGTGCTAGATGGGTAGGGGACAGTGGAAACATTGGAGAGCAGAAGGCATAGCACCTTCTCTTGCTTTCCAAGAAAGCTAGGGGAGTTTCACCACCGCCAGTCCTTGGCTCAGTTTCTCTGAAAATTCCTTTTCACATGATCACACCTTTAATTATCATGAGAATCTTGCCTCAAAGGGATTGCCATGGGTGGGCTTGGTATCCAGAGGGGAGGGCAGCCTGCGGAAGCTGGGCTTGGTATCCATTCACCAGCCCCGAGCTCTTTCACAGGAAGACAGATGCTTCAGTGTGAACCACACACAGAGCCACGTTCCTGCAAGGGAGTTGATGCTGTTTACTCTTCCCTCCTCCCAGAGCTCAGCCCTTGAGAAAGGCAGGCTTATATTTCCCTTAGTCACACTTATTTATCTTACAGCTCACCCTTTCTCATTTCTAAGTATCCAGCAAGAATAGCAGGAAAAACTAGCTAAAGGCACCTAATAAATAAGCCTGCCTTTGCTCCAGAAATAATCAACAGATATCAAAGTGCAGAATAGTTACAAGGAAACCTCCTCAACCAGTTTTAAACCACAACAATACGTGTTTTGAATATATTTGATAAAATTGGTTTTAATTGACCTATTCAGTGATTTCTGATGATTTCTTTTTCAATAGTTATGAAGAAAGGACGACTTAACTGACAGGAACCTCTGACCTTCCAAACATTGGAGACGAAGGGCAGAATTTGGTTTCTTTTCCAGTTTAGGAAAAGATGAAGTTAATTGGTCCCTCTTTCTTTAACCTTTAAAAAAATCAATATAAAGTATAAGTTTCATAACCGTATCCATGTATAGAAACAGGCATTCATACGAGCACGTTGTAAGAATAGGTTATAAAAATTTAAAGTTTAATGTGAATTTATGTCAATTAATGAAGTTTAATTGATATTTAAAAATGGATACTAGATATAAAGAAGATAGATTTAAGAAAATCTTTTTGAAGTCACCAAGATATCTATCTGGCTGAATTAACTTATGGGATTCACAAGAGGAAGATGACAGGATTCCGAGAAATTTTTAAACTAGATAAATGAAAAAGTTTAATGAATCAGTCTCTGTTAACTATGCAATTCATGGATTTTTTAAATAAAATGGGACAGGGGCATTTTCTGTTAAAATAAAAATGGATATGCTATCATATGCTATTGAAAATAAACACAATGCCTTCACTTAATGATTAGTGTGAATATTTTGTGTATAAATTGGTCCAAATGTCTATAAGTGGATTCATTATACTTTCAGAGAGAAGCCAGCAACTCAGCAAGCCCATCATGGTGTTTCCATTCTTTTTTTTTTTTTTTTTTTTTTTGAGACAGTCTTGCTCTGTCGCCAGGCTAGAGTGTAGTGGTGCAATCTTGGCTCACTGCAACCTCCACCTCCCAGGTTCAAGTGATTTTCCTGCCCCAGCCTCCCAAGTAGCCAGGACTACAGGTGCATGCCACCACGCCCAGCTAATTTTTGTATTTTTAGTAGAGACGGGGTATCACCGTGTTGGCCAGGATGGTCTTGATCTTTTGACCTTGTGATCCACCCGCCTCGACCTCCCAAAGTGCTGGGATTACAAGCATGAGCCACCACGCCCGGCCCATCATGGTGTTTCTAAGCCTCACACTCGCTCCAGCCCTGTAGGAGGCAGGTGGTGACTAAGACAGGGCAGGCTCTGCCTCACAGCACAGACATGTCTAATTTCTACTTCATTTCACTTTCACTTCATTGACAGTTACAGTTTTCATTTTATAAATTACAAAAATATCTTTTGGTTACAAATTCAAATAATATGCTTTCACTTTAGAAACATCAGGGGTCCCCTTTCTGAGTGCACTTCTGTGGATATATGTGCTCTAATTTTCCTTTGCAATTATTTGCCCACACTCAATGCATGCTTTGCTGGTAAAAACACTCAGAATTAGGCTGGGCACGGTGGCTCAGGGCTGTAATTCCAGCACTTTGGAAGGCCCAGGTGGGCAGATCACATGAGGTTAGGAGTTCGAGACCAGCCTAGCCAACATAGTGAAACCCTGTCTCCACTAAAAATACAAAAATTCACCAAGCATGGTGGCACATGCCTGTAGTCTCAGCTACTTGGGAGGCTGAAGCAGGAGAATTGCTTGAACCAGGGAGGCAGCAGTCACAGTGAGCCAAGATCACACCACTGCACTCCAACCTGGGCCACAGAGCAAGAGTCCATCTCAGAAAAGGGAAAAAAAAGCCACACGCAGAATTGACAGATGGAATGACATTAAGCCCTTGTTTACTTGGCTCTCACCAAAAAAAAAAAAAAAAAGGACTGTAAAAGAAGGCTTTGGAGACAAAGGTAAGAAAACTAACACTTGGCAGCAATTCAATCTCTAAAAAGATAGCTTAAAAAAAAAGTGGACCAGGCACTGTGGCTCACGCCTATAACTTCAGCACTTTGGGAGTCTGAGATGGAAGGATCACTTGAGCCCAGGAGTTCAAGACCAGCCTGAGCAACACAGGGAGATCCTATCTCTATGAAAAAAATTAAAAAACTTAGCCAGGTATGGTGGCACATGCCTGTGTTCCAGCTACTCAGGAGGATGAGGTGGGAGGACTGCCTGAGCCAGGGAGATTGAGGCTGCAGTGAGCCGCGATCACACTACTGCATTCCAGCCTAGGCAACAGAGTGATGCCTTGTCTCCAGAAAGAAAAGAAAAGAAAAGAAAAGAGAAAGAAGAAAGGAAGGAAGGAAGGAAGGAGGGAAGGAGTGGATAAGTGAATAGATCATGTGCACAAATGATGTGCATTCCAGTATGTTTATGCCATAGGAACACCATGTGGTTATTAAAAATGATGATGTACAGCTACACCTACTGACAGGGAAAAATATTTAGACTATATAGCTAAGTAAAACAACAGCATTCCAGAATAGCATTATACTATGCAATTTTGGTCCATATGTAACCAAATGCAGGTGCAGATGCTTGCCGCTGGCAGAGTCCAATTAACAAGAGCGAGGTCTGGTAGAAAGAAAGTGATTTTATTTTCCAAAACTAGTAAAGGGGAGAGGCGTGGTGGCTCATGCCTGTAATCCCAACACTTTGGCAGGCCGAGGCAGGCGGATCACCTGAGGTCAGGAGTTCGAGACCAGCCTGGCCAACATGGCAAAACCCCGTCTCTACTAAAATATACAAAAGTTAGCTGGGCGTGATGGCAGGAGCCGGTAGTCCCAGCTACTCGGGAGGCTGAGGCCAGAAAAATGGCTTGAATCCAGGAAGCAGAGGTTGCTGTGAGCCGAGATTGCACCACTGCACTCCAGTGTGGGTGACAAAGCGAGACTCTGTCTCAAAACAAACAAAACAGACAACAACAAAAAAAACTAGTAAAGGGAAAGCAGCCAGATTTCCGTCTAAAACAACCACTTCAATTTTTGAAGCGAAGGCAGGGGTTTAAAAAGGGAAAACTGGATAAGCAAGGCATTCAAGAATTGTGGTAAGTACAATGTATGTGTGTCTTGTTCTGGTGGCTCTGTTAGGTCCCAGTCCACCTGGCGCGTGGGCTGGCGTCATCTCAACAATGGCCAGGTTGTTAACTAGCCACCTTGAAGTCACCTCTGGAATTTTGCAGCTGGGTCTTCAGGCTTGGTCTGTCTCAAGGTTAGTCCCTGGAACTTCTAAGAAGCGCAATAATTGGATACTAGTAAACAGATAAATGTGAAGGGAGCATATACTGTGGGAAAGGTAGGGATGTGGAGTCTATTTTAAGGCTAAAGGAAAAGGTTTCTGCAGTTTGCTTCAAGGTTCTATTTTAAAATTCAAGACAAAGAAAATTAAAATTTTTAATGCATTTTGAAGTTAAATTGCTTGGTGACATATATGTCCATGTAAGTATGAGTGCCTCAAAAAGGAGAGATATCAAAACATTATCAGCGGGTATCTCTACCTGATTTTTCTCCTTCCTTCCTTCTCTCTCTCTCTTTCTCTCTC
>CAUYLG010002623.1:0-12109 GCA_963573385.1 Cacajao melanocephalus
GAGATGGCCAAGAAGAGAAGGATTATAAATCGTTCTATTATAAGGACCCATGCACACAAATGTTCATTGCAGCACTGTTTACAATAGCAAAGACTTGGAACCAACCCAAATGCCCATCGATGACAGACTGGACAGGGAAAACGTGGCACATTTACACCACGGCATACTATGCAGCCATAAAAAAACGATGAGTTTGTGTCCCTTGTACGGACATGGATGAACCTGGAAATCATCATTCTTGGCAAAATGACACAAGAACAGAGAATCAAGCACTGCATGCTCTCACTCATAGGCATGTTGAACAATGAGAGCACATGGACACAGGGAGGGGAGCATCACACACTGGGGTCTGTTGCGGGGGGACAAGGGAAGGGACAGTGGGGGGTAGGTAGTTGGGGAGGGATAACATGGGGAGAAATGCCAGATAAGGGTGACAGGGTTGGAGGCAGCAAACCACACTGCCGTGTATGTACCTATGCAACAATCCTGCATGTTCTTTACATGTACCCCAGAACCTAAAATGCAATAAAATATATACATTTAAAACAGACAAAAAGGTTAAACATCATCATACAAGTTAAAACCATGCTGAGATACTCTATTAGAATGGCTAAAATTAAAAAGACACCACCAAATGTTGGCAAGGATATGAAACCGGAACTCTCATGAGTGTAAAATAGTATATATAGCTACTGTGGAAAACTTTTTGATAGTTCGGTATAAACATACACCTATGCTACGACCCTGCAATTCTACTTCTAGTTATTTCACAAAAGAAGTGAAAACATAAGTCCACAAAGAATGTTCATAATAACTTTATTTAACAATAGCCCCAAACTGTAAAAAAAAAAAAAAAAAATGCCCATAAAGAGGAGAAAGGACAAACTATGGTACGTTCATGCAATGAAACACTACTGAGTAGCAAAAAGAACAAAACCATGGATCCTGGCACCACATGGATGAAATCTCACAGACATGCTGAGAAGAAAGCCGGACACAAAAGTGAAGACACTGTATATTTCATTTACAATAAAATTCAAGAGTAGGCAAAACTAATCTATGACAATAGAAATCAGAAAATGGTTGCTGGGACAGGACCAAGAAGGGAATAAATTCACTGCAAAAGGGCACATGGGAACTTTGAGGAGTGATGGAAGAGTTATTAACTTGATTTGGGGTAAGGATTACATAGGTGTACAGATTTATCTATACATTTTACTGTGTACAAGTTATATTTGAATACAAACCATTTTACCTTAAATTAGTATTTAAAATTTTGATTATCAGGAGGTGCCCTGGCTCTGTTCATAGAGAAGTGTGGTGACTTTTATATCCATTTACAATAGCCTTGTCCTTTGAGTCAGTTAGCTCTTCAATAGAAAATTTGAATTATTTTTGAATTCACTAAATTTTCTGTGAAATGCTTCTAATTTTTTGTCCAAAATTTTTTATTCATTATGTTCTACTTGTACATTAGAAGTTAAAGACAGTAATCACCCTAAACATAGTCCAGACACTCCTTTTTAAGTATGAAAACAGCTGTCTAGATAAATTGATTTGTCTAGGATCATATTCTTATTTCATCTCAAAAATACATTACATAAACCATGCATTGTCATCCTTTGGATATACTAACTGGGCAAAGACAACAGCTTAATTTTTTAAGCAGATGTAGATTAGACAATTAAGTCTGTTCTGACTGGCAACCGAAGAAGCACTGAACGGGTGTTAGGAAACTGGACTATTTTATACCTAAGTACACATTCTATCAGTTATGTTTTTTCAAAAGCACGTATTTTCTCTGAACCACGGCATTTCCAAATTCACATGTGCTCCTGGCTGGCTTTTCATAAATACTGTATTTGAGGTGTGCTGGTCTTTACAGCTGGTACATTCCTATCAGACCCCTTCCCAGGAGTTGTACTGATGATGATCTATAAAACCTGGGTAAGAACTACATTTTAAAAAACTGCACTCAGTGAAAGGCATAAATGATATCCTGTACTACAGTGAAGGGTAAATATAGTAAAATTTAACTTGAAACAAGTTTGGCAGTGCTGGTTGTGATGAACAGAGAGAGGCTTAAAATGCTTAAATAAAGGAACACTTTTAATTATATAGGAAAACTTTTATTTGATAAATATAACTTCATAAACTTTAAAAAATTACTGAGAGCTGTACAATAAGTATACTATATTTACTGACAATGCAGGTAATTTTTAAAGGATTAGACAGCCACAGTGTCTTAGGTCCAAATTTAAGTATTGCTACAATATTTCTAGATACTCATTCCTTATGAAAATCTAACAATCACCATTATTACAAACATATCATTAGTTATGGTCTATTTGTTGTAGGAACATCATTCAAGTTATTTCACATAAAACAGCACTTTAATGTTTTACTTTTGTGAAAATGGATAACTCATTTCAAGATAGAAGTAAAATGTAAGTGGGGATCAAAATTAATAAAACATGTTTTACCATACTCTTTGGTGTGTTATTTTTAATACCTGCTTATATCATACCCCAAACTGATCTTTATAGGAAAAACAGCAACATGGAAGATTTTCCCTTTTCCTACAGCCTCCATGAGATTTTCAGAGTAGCATATTTTAAAAACTTTTGGCTCTTAATTGTCAATTTTCTAGTGGCCTTGACTCCTGCCTATCAGGAGTCTCAAGCTATCAGGTAAGTTCAGTATCACCATCTTTTGCAGTAGAAATGACCTCAGTCCTGGGACTAATAATAGGGCTGAATGCAGGCATTTCCTAAGACTGATTTGCCTCTGTTAAGTCTCCTGTTCAGGATAGTGCCTGGGTGTCAGTCAGGTCTGGAAGCCTTTGTATATCATGAGCTTTAGACCCAAGGAAGGCAGAAAATTCAGACCATAAATTCTCCCCTTTTCTCAACTTGACAGCAGATCTTTGTAGCTGGAGTTCACCCTGGCCCACACTTTGCTTCGCCCAGGGTGAGCCTATGCCTGCGAAAGCTGAGGCAGGATGCTGAGTCACTTAGAGCAGCTGAGGGGCAATTTTGGAAAGTGACTTGTGCCTGCCACTATCTTCAGGCTCACAGCCCTCAGACGACGCGAAGGCAGGCGAGGCTGACAGATATGAGGCCAGTGGTTAGCAGGGACATATTTAGCATTTTGCTCTGGTTTTGGCAGATAAGGGTAAGTTAACTATCAACATCATACTTGCCAAAGAATTTTAAAGAAATATGCAAAGGGGATACTTTGTAGTAATAGTTTTACAAGATGAATGTAACACTAGAAAACTACTGAGAGCTTGTAGACTGCATTGTTACCTTCTTAAATAGAAAACTCTCCTAAAATTACAAGGTAATTTTGCTTTAAAAACGAAATGGATTTGGAGTAACAGTTCAGAATAAGCACACTAGTGGATGCCATTTATTTTTTTTAAAAAAATAAAAGTTCTCCTTAACTTCAAATGGTGAGTAGAGAAAATTGCATCAATCACACTTTAAGCACCATTTTAGGTGAGCTGACCTCCTGTCTTGCTGCAGTTGGTCATAGGCTACTTTATGACTTTGGAGTCTTTGTCTAGTGTCAGTACTCAGTTTATTTGATGGCAAATAAACACTGTAATGTAGATGTAATGCAGGCCTATTGAAAGTCACTTTGTTATGTGTACATTTTATGAGATTTTATGAGCAAATTTCCGTATTATCCTCCACTAAAGTACTCTACTGAGTATATCTGCAGTGTTTCCTTTTCTGGAACATGAATTGGTGAATGTACACATTGTATGTTGTATTATTCTTTTAAAGTATTTCCAGAATAACAGATCTTCCTAAATCCAACTATGGAATATCTAAGTTAAAGGACTATTTTTGAAAATTAATATTTAGCTTAATAACTTAATATCCTTGCATCACTGGAACAGATGTTATATTAGCAAGAAAAGAGTTTAGTAGCAAACAAAGAAAGTCTTAATTTTGGTCTCTACCATACTCTCCCTGCCAGCCCAATTCTAAAAGTCTTGTATTCATGAAACAGGAAAGCAGCTTAGGGCTGCACAATAAATCTCCATAAAGGAAACTTGGTAAAACCTCATATAACCATTTTCTTAATAGGTATACAACCATTATTTGCTTAGAGCTGGGTAACGGTTCCTTTTTTTCTGGGACAAAGTCTTGCTTTGTCATCCAGGCTGGAGTGCAATGGTGAAATCTCAGCTCACTGCAACCTCCACCACCCAGATTCAAGCAATTCTCCTTTCTCAGCCAACCGAGTAGCTGGAATTATAGGCTCCTGCCACCATGCCCAGCTAATTTTTGTATTTTTTGTAGAGATGGGGTTTGATCATATTGATCAGGCTGGTCTCGAACTCTTCACCTCAGGTGATCCACCCACCTCAGCCTCCCAAAGTGCTAGGATTACAGACATGAGCCACTGCACCCAGCCTTGGGTAATAGTTCTTGAGCTAATCATCACTTCTAAATCTTAAGACAACATTACTTTTCAATAAAACAAAAACAAATGACCACTGAACCTACCTGATCAATTCAGGATAGAAGTTAGGTTCTGAAGTGCAATGAGTTAATTACAGTAACATGGTAACATGTACCCGATTAATCATTCTCAGCATTTTAATTTATTGCTGCCGTTACCTGATATGAGCATTTTAGACTTTAACAATTTACATTCCATAGCCACACCTGAAAATATGCCTTGCATTGGGACACTGGCAGAATTTACTTTATTGTGGGAGTTTCCTATAACTTAGATAACATATAGTAACCTGAAAATCAAGGATTATTAACTGAAACCCTTTATTCTAAAATCTAGCTCACAGAAAGGGAAGAGCAATTCTAAGTCGGCCACAGAAAGGCTCTTCTCTTTTTATAGATTTAATTACCCATACTATTCTGATTTGTATAAGTAAACATATTTGCAATATTTAAATACTGTCCAAACTTTTTATTGATACAAACTTTACAACGATGTCATGAAATACTATACACAGAGCCTTCAGGTAAAGAGAAAAAAAGCAAATTTAAATATGGTAACCAGATTAAAGCATGCAAAAGATCCAATGATAAAGACATTAAATTCAAAATATGCTAATGGTATCTAATTTACCCACTATAGGGTCTTCATATTCTGTCACAAAAATGTTAGTAAACATCAATTTGAAGTTTGGTGAACGGACCTGATTCCTGACTTGTCTATATGATACACCCTTGCATCTATATGGCTAACTTTACAGACTGTGGGTTACAGTAGTTAGAGGAATTGGTATTGGTAGAAATTTACTCCCCATACTGCCGTAAGTTACAGTTGGAAATGATTCTCCTAATTTGCTCTGTGAACTTAGAACACACTAATGAATTAACAACACAGGTCACTGAGGGACCAAAATTCCTCAGTATTGACATTAACTTTTCCCATGAAAAGCTTCAAATATAACTCTAATAAAAAAATAGAGTTCTCAAGGCAAACTTTCAGCATAATTTACAGAAGCAGATTTAAATAGAAGAATCAATAAGCAAGCTAATACTAAAAAATACACTTTACTAAGATTTATCTCTTTTTTCTGCATTTATAATGAAATATAATGGCCTCAGCAACAGACTGAAATGCCATCAGGAGTCCCATAAGTACAAGGGACAAACCAGACAGATGAAAAATGCCTCTTTATTCTCAATTTTTAACATGGTCAGATTCAAACTGAGGGTGCTGGGAGGGGCTTGTATTAAAGCTTTCTGTTTGCCATTATAAGTCTGGGTATGAACTCCTGTAAAGATTTCGGAAATTAATTTCAGAGCTAGTGTGGCCATTAACAGGATGATCACACTGAATTTTGGGAAAGGAGGTGAAATGGCTCCCACAAAGTACTACTGCCCCTTTAACAAGTAGATGAGTCCATTGTGGAGAGAGTCAAGATGCTTCTGTCGTTGGTATAGAAAGGATCCGATGCACTCCATGATCTAAAGTAACAATAAGAGAAAAGTTTGGCTCACCAGGACCTATGTTTTAATTGAGAAAAAAATTTTAAACTGAGGACCCAAGTGCAATCACTGACTGATTCATTTAAATGCTAAAGAGAGGTTCTTCATACTAGTATTGAATGCCCAAATTTTCTATTTATATTCTATAAAACCTTGGGAAAAATAATGCTCTAGTCATCATATAAAAATATTAGCCAAAATTCAAACATTCATTAGCATTAAAACAGTTTCTGTATGTAGTAAAGCATGAGATGCTTTTAAAATCTTTTACTGAGAAGTTCAGTTTACAAAAACAAACCCAAATCTCACTTACCAAAAGCTTTGGAATGAAACAGTAGTATGTTCCTATTACTGATCATTTCTTTTCAGCTATAAATCTTATTCTAAAGACTTTAGCATATTAGCTTGAATGTAGTGAATGACGTATTCAAAAGTTATCAAAGACACCTGTAGGTCACTAGTGTTTTAACTTACTTAAGAACAAACAATTCTCTACTGGTCTGGAAAAGTTAACTGCTGTCTGAATGATAAGGCCCTAAAGCAATTCATTACATAATATTTTATGTGCAGCTGTAAACTTAAATTAGCCTGAGTTAATTTAAGCGAAAATAACTCAAGACCAAAAGTGGCCTGCCATGCTTAAAACAGACCAACCTAGTTCAAAGACAAAATTAGGATTATCAAGTGAAAGGCTGCTTTCTTCTGAGACTAAACACATTTAACAACAAATACATTTTATGTAACTTTTTCCAGGGCTCCCACCTTCCCTAAACAGAGATGTTACAGGAAGAGATGAGCATTAAAAATGGCCCCAATTCACCTTTGTCAAATATTTTCTCTTTCCCAGAGACGCTAAGTTTGTATGTAGCTCCACTTGAATTTGACTAGTTTCTAGAAAAGCTTGGGATCTATCTTAGGTTAGGGAAGGGCGTGCTCACTGCTGCCTCCCTAGCATCTGGGACTGTGTCTGACACACATTAGGCACCTTGTATATGTAGAATAAATGAAAATGAGAAGATGAAAATTTCTTAAAGAGTAAATAATTATGGGGGAAAAATATGCTTTTAACTATAACAACTATCAATACCCTAATTATCTGGAGTCAGATGTCCAATTTCAAACTGCCAATACTTTATATGAGTTTTTCTTCTGTCCACATTGCTTACACAGAAGAATCTTATTAGGTAAAGTCTCTTTCATTTTTAGTTTATATAATTTTTAACAGAACACATTAAACACTTGAACTACATATTAACTATTAACAATATTCTATTTAGAAGATAGTTTTGATTAGGATAAAGTAACTTAACTGTTAGTAATATACAAACAGAAAATCTTTTATTGCTGAAAAACAGTTCGTTAGGGTACAACATGGCATATCCTTTATATAGCACCATGATGCTCCCTTTGAAACTGAGCTTGCAACATTGGATACTTTGTTGACAACATCAATTAGTAAAATGTAAGTTGAATTTCTGTGCCTGAATGGTGAAAATTTAATCACCTAGAAATCTGTCATATAAAAAACACTGGTGGTATTTCTCAAATGATGCCCATTACTCTTGAGTTTATTATGTCAATGGGACAAACAGCCAAGGGCTTCTACATTTTGTAATGGCAGTCTCAGCCTTGCCCTACCTTTTGAATTAGACATGAAATATAGACTAGATGCTGCTCTAGAGTCAAAATGGAAATGCCCAACACATTTCACAAATACAATTATATGTAAAAAACAAAACCAGAACTCTATGTATCAAAATGACTTTGAAAGTTTAAATATCATCTTAATCATCTATGGCAATTTTCACATAGCCCTTGAAAAGCACCAGGTAGCTTGGTGTTATTATATGACTCTATCCCCTAGAAAAGAATGAACAGATCTGAAAAGACTTTCTAGATTATTCACACGAGGAAAAAGGTAAGAAAATAATAATAATATATATAATAGCAAATAATATTAGTAATGTAAATAATAGTAATATATATAATAGTAAATAATAGTAATAATATAACCTGTGATGCAATATATATAATAGTAAATAATAGTAACATATATAATAGTAAATCATAGTAATAATATAACCTGTGATGCTGGACAAAACTGGAAGGGCATTTATAGTCTGTCAAATATACTAATTACTAAGTTAAACATTTTATTAGGAGAATAAAAAAATTCAGACACAAAGAATATAGCCCAATTTTAAGTGAAAAGATGTAGAGATGATAACAGCTACCTTCAACAACTCCTGGGGCAGGTTCAAAAGGGGTAATGCTGCCTCAAATGGCTACATAAAAAATAGTGTGGGCATATTACCCACATAATTGATATCAAGAAAATGGATATATGTATACAGCAGAAAAAATCTGGGGCTCATTTAAAATTCTAGTGTTAAGAAAATCATTAACAAAAACGTGTATTGTCATTAAAGAGAAATTTCCATTTAAGTAGAAGCTGAAAAAATTCTGTAGAGGTTCTATTGTATCTTAGTCTAACTCCTATCTTGAGTCTGTGCAATGAAGCTGTATTATTAGGTAAAATAATATTATAAATCAAGCTCTTTTGGAACTTCCTTTGGGAAACTTGCTGGCCTAGGTACACGACAGAGCTACATTTTATAATACGATTATATAAATCATAACAAAGTCCCAGAGTTTAAGTGCTCACCCTTCTACATGGAATGAAATTACTACAAAATGATATCACAGCATTATGGAAATGTTTTAGATCACATTATAAAATCAAGTCAGAATAAATGGGGATTGAAACCACAGACATTATGTTAACATAAGAATGCTATTTCTAAGTTTAACTGTATCATAAATACATGGTCAAGCTAAAGGTAAAGTGGGAAAGCTCACCAGTAAAAGTTACCTGAATTTTATAATAGATGAATGATATCATACTCGTCGTGTTTTTAAAACACAAAGCTAACCAAATAATAAAAATCATGTTTTCAGTAGGTAAGAGTAGTGCCTTCTTCACTCTTTATAAGTTGTTTCTGGGGTAATTTCCAAGCACTGGCGCATACAGAAATGGCTAATATTCACGTAGTACGTTTGGGACAAGGGGAACTGACGTCTCTCCCTGCCCATTTGTACCCTCCATGCATACCATGTACTGCTGCCCTGATTTTGACAGTATGGTATCATTCACCTAAAGAACACCAAGTGCAGAAAAAGCTATTTCTACCCCCTGACATCCTCTAAATAGTGATGTAACTCTTGGGAAAAATGTATGAATAAATCAATTCATTGCACGTATAAATAAATTTGAAATGGCATTTACCAAAAGATGGTATTTTTTTGTTATGGTGCGCAACAGGAGGCACCTGTTCTAACTCATACCTTTTTAATTAGACAGTAAGTACCAAGCAAAAGAAATTAAAAATAATGACTCATTTCAAAACTTCATTACAGACATAAGAAGAGGCAGGGGAGCAGAAATACAATCTTTTGTGTTTATAAATACCTCAAAACCTCAAATAAGCACTGGAAAATATACATAAAGAGTAAGAAAAGGAAAGCTTTTGACTGTTATGTTGAGATTATTTTGTAAAGACAAAAAGCAAAAAAAGAATAAAAAGTAAAAAGCAGGAAATAGTATATGTATAATTTTAAAAAGTTATACAAACCATGAGAGTACCATATACACATCCTACTGAGCACAGTTTAGAAAGATTATGAAACAATTTTTTGTTCATTAGATGAAGTCTCTTCAAAGGTACTTTCTCTTCCTTTGTGAGTGAAAAAGCCCTAACCCCAAAGCCACAAAGTGAAATCTGCCACTAAAGAGAGCTAATAAAGAGCAGACTTCCTGTTTCAGTTGGTAAAAGCAGCTGTTGACTTATTAGGTATCTAGAGCTGCAGGTTCATCCTGTTCCAGATAGGATACTCATTTGCAGCAAAGGCTACTTAGATTTCACACCTGCTGATATGGGTCGGACTACATCTTCCTATGACTCGTTCCAGCATTCTTCCAATAGATGCACACGCTGCTTCTCCTTCGGGGAAACAGCATATGGAGTCCAAGCACTTGATACCTGCATTTCTTTCAGTAAGCTAAGTCTGCTCAGCTGATTCCTTGCCCTCGACAATGGCTGCAGTGCGATGAACTCGTCACTTAAAGCAACTGTGCTGGAGTACATCTGTGCCTTTTCAGTACTTGTAGGATAGAGGTGTCAGTCAAATACCTTCTTTATAATATCAAGAAACAGACATGTAACAATCATGAGGATTATGGCAAACCAAGCAGATCCACTTGATAGGAGCTGAGAAAACACAAAGTACATATTCTGGGAGCCCAAAAATGGCCAGAGAATCCCTCCATAAAACAAGGAAAATATGAAATAAAATATAATAGATTCCCAGGTAACGAGATGATTGATCCAAGTCCAAAAATGAGTTTCCAGAGGAATTTTTATGATTTGTGCCCTTGGAATTGTGCAGTGTACTATACACAAATCTATTGACCATATATGGTAATCTTACATAAGACAAGTGATAAAAAACACATCAAGAAACTCCTCAAAAATATTTTGAGGTTGCTGGATTATGTAACACCATGCCTGATAAGAACCTGAAATATTTAATTTAGATAACAACAGGAAGGATGATCACAGAACACTGGAAATTTCAGAGTGAAGGATACCCTTATAATTTAAATAAATATCTGCTCAAAAAACACCCAAAACTTACTTTGCTCGTTGTTCTATCAAATAAGCTTTTCCCTTTGTAAGGTACTTTGTAATTTTGTAATCAGAACAAATCTTAATTTCCCATTTCCTTCATGAAAAAATCAACCTATTAGTTGCATACGTATTTTTCCTGTTGTCTTTGGATTTCTATGCCATATTCATTTTACTGTTCACTCAAAATAATCTTACCTTTCTTATCTTGTCACCTCACAGCTGAGCCTCCTTCAAGCTATCCCTATTCTCCATCCCAGAGTTTAATCCCATTAAACATAGATCTGTTGTTACAAATAGTGCATACAGAGATGTACATTTTCAATTAGCATTTATTGTGTACTTACCACTATGAGTGGCAAGAAACCACTCTTCCTTAAGTGGTTATGGCTTTAATATAAATTTCTCTCTCTCTCTCTCTCTCTCTCTCTCTCTCTTTTATATTAAGCAAGAAAATCAGGGCTATTTTTTTTCCCATTGAACTAATTTAAGACTATTATGCTTCGGCTTCTGAATGAAGAGATCAGTCTACATGACATGATTTAAAAGGAGCCAGAATCACTCAGATCTATGTAAATGATTAATACATACACCAGTAGTTGGCAAGCTATCTGATTTTATGAAGTTTCCTAGCTTTCGTGACCTAGAAGGGACAATTCATTAGGAAAATTGATTTTACTGGTGTGTCATATGTTCCTGGATGATTGAATTCCTACTTTTCTGTGAAAACATTGCTGAGGCACCACCTACTCTTTGAAGGGAAAACCATTCATTACTTCCTTCTTTTGCACGTGAACTTCTGTACTTATGCATGTCAACTCATGGCTCATACCACCTATTTTGGAAATAAATGTTTACTACACTGTCTGTAAATGACTTGAGGGCAGCAAACTAAGTTACTCACCACATGGCTCAGCAAATTCCCAACAGGTAGAAGGCAGACAATCACTATTTTCTGAATCAGACTGAGAAGGGACTAAAGAGAAAAGTTGAAGGGAGAAGCAACTACTATTTCCTGCGTGTCGCTCTTCTGCTAGGTTTTCTTTCTTTTTTTTTTTTTTTAATTTACTTTAGGTTCTGGGGTACATGTGCAGAATGTGCAGATTTGTTACATAGATATACATGTGCCATGGTGGTTTGCTACATCCATCACCCTGTCATTTACATTAGGTATTTCTTCTAATGCTATCCCTCCCCTTGCCCCTCACTCCCCTGCTATCCCTCCCCTAGCCCCCCACCCGCCAACAGGCCCCAGTGTATGATATTCCCCTCCCTGTGTCCATGTGTTCCCATTGTTCAACACCCACGTATGAGTGAGAACATGCAGTGTTTGACTTTCTGTTCTTGCCTCAGTTTGCTGTTTAAGAGTTTGGTCATGATTTGTTTTGGGAGGAATTTTGTGACTTGAATACAGTTGATGGTTATTGTACTTGGTGTAATTATAAACCG
>CAUYLG010002624.1:0-24558 GCA_963573385.1 Cacajao melanocephalus
TTTGTTGGCCTCATATTTGTCTTCTTTTGTAAAGTGTCTGTTCATATCCTTTGCCCACTTTTGAATGGGCTTGTTTGTTTTTTTCTTGTAAATCTGTTTTAGTTCTTTGTAGATTCTGGATATTAACCCTTTGTCAGATGGGTAGATTGCAAAAATTTTTTTCCATTCTGTTGGTTTGCCGATTCACTCTAATGACTGTTTCTTTTGCTGTGCAGTACTTTTTTTTAATTTTTTAAAGGAATTATTTATTTACTTATTTTAGAGATAGAGTCTTGCTCTGTCACCCATGCTGGAGTGCAGTGGTGTGATCATGCCTCACTGTAGCCTTGAATTCCCAGGCTCAAGCAATCCTCCCACCTCAGCCTCCTGAGTAGCTGGGACTACAGGTGCATGCCATAACACCTGGCCCAGAATGTATTTTGCTTTCAACCAGGTGGCAGAAGCCTGCATTCCTCTGGCTTGTGTTGAATTGTGCTTCAGAAGGATGTTTTCTGGCTGCCTTGTTGAGACAAGGCTAGCTGGGGTGAAGAGAGGAAGCAGGGGGCCTGTGGCGAGACGATTGTGCTTCTGGGCGATGCTTTTGGTTACTTTTTGAGGTTCACACAAACATGTCATGCTTTCAGGGGGATGGGCATGGGTCTGTTTCACTTGTGCTCTTCAAGACAGGCAGGACTAGGAAGGAAGCTGGCCTGGCCTACCTGAGGGCATGTGAGGCCAGGTACCCTGCTGTCTCGGCCATGGTGGTCTGGGGCTGGGGGTGTCTCTGGATCTCTGCCTGCAGGTTCTCAGCATGGGAAACCCCTTCTCACCACCTTTCTTTTCCTTCTTCCTCTTGTTTCTGCCTTTCTTTGGCTCTGGTACAGAGCCCCCGTTTTCGGTTCATTTCCAGTACTTTGCCATGGTGGGTGTCCAGTGTACTCACGTTGGTGACCTCATCCTGCCTTCAAGGAGGCAGCTGGAGGCATGAGGGTTCAGTGCTTTAGGTGCCTGGAGGCATTTCCATATGCCCTGAGCCCCCATGCCTCCCGGTAATCAGGCGGCGTCAGCAGAAACTTTCTGGACCTGTGTCCCCTGTGTCACTTCCTTTCTTTGTTTCTTTACACACTTCCTGAGATGCGAACCCTGCCTGGAACAATCACTTTTGTTCCTGGAGACAGTGTTCAGAGCTTGGAATTCTCAGAAGGATTCCTGAGATGGCGCCATTCAAGTCAGGGGATTGAATAGCTTGAGACTCTTGATTTCAGCAGCACGATTGACCCCTCAGTGGATCAGTAGTGATTCCTTCTGCATATATTTAGTGAGTACCTACTATTCTAGGAGCTGGGCATAAAGATGTGATAAAATGTTAAAAACTTCTGGCCCTCCTGGGGCTTGTATTCTAGTGGGGGTAGACACTCAATAGACAAATAGGCAGTAAAACCTATAAGCACATCAGATGGTGATCAGAGCTGCAGAAGCAGGGGAAAGGAAGGCCTCGCAAGTTTGGGACATTTAGCAAAGGCCTGAAGGAGATGGAGAGTGAGCCAGGATGGTAGCTCAGGGAGAAACGCTCAGGCAGTGGAGACAGCCTGTGCAAAGGCCCTGGGGTGGGAGCTTGTCCAGGATGTTCAAGAAACTGGAGTGAGTGAGTGAGGGGAAGAGAAGCAGGAAGGAGGTCAGAGAATATTGAGGGCCCCGATGGAGCAGGGCCTTGCAGGCTGTATCCGTACTTTGACCCTGACTCTGAGTGACCTGAAGCTTTGGAAATATTTGAGCAGTAGAGGGTCAGGATTGAAATTGTGCTTTAAAAGGATGGTTTCTGGCTATGGTGATGAGAGCAGGCTGGATGGGAGGAAGGGAGGAAGCAGGGGGACTGTGGGGAAATGATTGCAATAGGGAGAGGCAGTGGGTATTTATGGGTTGTGAGCCTTTTGGGCCCTAGGTGTGTTCTAAAGGTGGAACCTAGAGGAATTCTGAGGCATTGGGTGCCCCTTGCTTAAAAGAAGGTTCTTGTGGACTTCGAGAGATGCAAGAAGTCATCTAAGCCAAACTTAACATATAACCCACTGGAAAACTGAAGCCTAAGAAAAGAAGTGACTTGTCCAAAGTCCCATGACAAGCTGGCTAGTTGCAAAGCCAAGATTTGGGCTTCTGGAATGCAGGTCCAGTGTTTTTGCAGCTGAAACAATGAATGGTTCCAGTGAGGTTGAGGGCCAAGGGAAGAAGGGCTGGCCCCAGGGTCCCAGAGCCAAGCCACAGGGTCCTGGCAGCACCCACAGTGGCCAGGGTGGAAGCCTCCACTGGCCAGCAGGAGCCTGAGGCTTTGTGAGCTGAGGATTCTTGGCCCTCCGGGCCTTCAGCAGCTTTCTCTGGGCCAGCATTTTGACCTTAACTGGGCCGCAGTCTTGATGATGTTAGGCCTTGGGCAGATCAAAGTCAGTGCTCCTGTGCATTATTCAGTTGGCTCGTGCCAAGCCTTCATGGAGTGTCAGGCCCGAGCAAATAAGAGAGTCTTGCTATCAAGGAAGTAACACTTCAAGGGAGACAGATGAGCAAACCTAGGAAGCCTGTATGGTCAGGGTCATAGGTTCATGTTTGAGGCATAGGCAGGGAACTGGCCAAGGTCAGGGGATCATCACTCTAAGGACAGTCACTAAAACAGCTTCTGCTGCTGCTAGATGCCCCAGGGAACACAAACCAGAGGCCTTGTGTCTACCAAGGTGGTTTGTTTAAATCCACGATTCATTTAGCCTGGTGTGACGGTGTGCACCTGTAGGTGGGAGGATTGCTTTAGGCCAGGAGGTCAAGGCTGTAGTGAGCTATGATTATACCACTGCACTCCAGCTTGGGCAACTGAGTAAGACCTGTCTCTAAACAAACAAATTCATGATTCAGTCTCTTGGAATACAGCAGGCAAGGAAGGTTGGTGGGGTCTGAGATCTGACTGCCCTGTAGGTAACTGTGTCACCAAGAACAGGTTTCCCTTAAACCCCCAGGACCCATACATTTAGCTTGATCACTGCAGGGTGGCCTCGCATTGCATCAGATGACTTCCATATGCTTCTTTGTGAAGAAAGCTGGTATTTTTGTGTGTGTGTGTGCAAGGCCGCTCTAATGACAGGCTTTAAGGTTTCCTGTGGCTGGTGGGATTCAGAATGAGACCTGTGAATTTCCCAGCTCAGCATGGGAAGAATCGGGTGTTGTCTTTACACTCCTCAGGATGAGGGCTGCCTGTGGGGGACGGGAGGGAAATAGTTTGCTTTTGCTGTCTTGGGAGGAACTCAATCTATACAGCAAGGGGGAGGGAAATCCAGTTTGCTTTTTCTTTCAGTCTTTTAACTCCATCTTTCCCCATCACAGAAAATGTATTGTTGAGGAATGACAACTTGGAAATTACTTCCATTGATTGGTATATGGGCTGCCCTGGGAAACCATTCTTGACTGCTCTGGTGAGTGCCCTGGTGCTCACAGATGATTACAGGACATGGCTAAGGACGCGGTACCCAGGGGTAGAGCAGGCAGGGCTGGGCTGCTGGAGGCAGGCTGAGGCCTGGCTGGGCTAGCCCCATGTCCTTGCAGAAGGCCAGTTCTTGGGGTCTTCTGAGGCTGGACGAGGGAGCAGAGACAGTGAGGAAACTGGAGACTAGCTCTCTGCCCTTAAGTAGCTCAGCGCAGCAGTATTCTAACACACCTTGCTGGGGACTTCCTTGCATTTCTGTGGCAATTTTCAGGAGTAGACAGAGTTCTGTGACAACCATGGTTGAGTGCTGTGTCTAGGTTGTACCCCCAAATTAGTGATGGGCCGTATTATTTTTAAGAATTTGCCTTGGGAGGCTGAGGCGGGTGGATCACGAGGTCAGGAGTTCAAGACCAGGCTGGCCAAGATAGTGAAACCCTGTCTCAAAAAAAAAAAAAAGAAAGAAAAAAATAATTTGTCTTAGAGACAAGATCGTATTCTGTCACCCAGGGTGGAGTACAGTGGGGTGATCTTAGCTCACTGCAGTCTCAAACTTGCATGTCACAGACGCATACCACACCCAGGTAATTTTTAAATTTTATGTAGAGATGGGATCTGGCGATGTTGCCCAGGCTGGTCTTGAATTCTTGTCCTCAGGTGATCCTCCCACCTTGGCCTCTCAGAGTGCTGGAATGACAGTTGTGAGCCACCATGCCAGACTGATGGTGGGTTTTAGGACTCACTCTACCACACCCAAGAAAAGGGAACTTTATGGTTTGTCCCCATGGAGAATGCATTAGAGCTGTCTAGGGGGCAGGTTCCCGGACGGAGGAGTGGCCTTAGGTAGGCCACTTAACACATGACAAACATGTACTAAGCACCTTCTATGTGCCTGAGCTGCACTATGTGCTGGAGGTAAAAATAAATAAGGGTTGTGCTTTGAGGGGCTTGGGAAGGAGAGCCCTTTCTCCCTTCTCCCTCCAGTGCCTGAAATTTTACCATTGGTCCCTTATTCCTTTTAGTCAAGCATCTCTCTCTTTCTAGTTTTCATTCAAATGATAAATACTCTTGGGAAATATGTGGCATTCACTCTTTGATACTTCACTGTAGATACGTTTATCAATGGAACCAAGAAGCAGGATAAGTTGATGATAGTGAGATGAGATAGGAGTGGGGAGGTGGCATCTCAGCAGGAGAGACCTTATTGTGCATTACAGGTTGGCCCAGGGTCAGCCCATGCTATGTCCCACTGCAAGGGGACATTTGAGGTCATAAGTATGTGTTTCTGAAGCATTAAAACATCTCCCCAAAATGGCTTAGGTTTGAAAAGACTTTGACCAAAGGAAAGAAAACGAATAAGAAAACCAGTACAGAGCACCTGTGCACTGTATCAGGCACTTATTAGGTACTTAATAAAGAATGTGCCTTTGCTAAAACACATAGGAGTGGTCATGGCTCCTGGCACTTGGAGCTGCCTGGGAAAGGTGGCTGTGCACCTGGCCAGTAGAGCTCTCTGATCAGTGTCGGTGTGGGGTATGTGTGGGGCAGTGGGGCACATGGAACGATCAGTTCCTTCATATGTGAAATCAGGAAAAGCTTCTGGAACCAGGAACCTTGGAGTTATAGAAGCACAGTGGAAAGGGTGGCATTAGAGGCTGTTCCTGCCTCAGGTGATTCTGACTGGGTCTCAGTCTTCTCTCATAGAGAGGAAGAATGGCTAATGTCTTTTCTGGACATTTCGTACGAATGGAGTCATACATTATGTGGTCTTTGTGTCTGGCTTCTTTCACTCAGCATTGTGTTTTCAGGGTTCATTTGTACTATGTGTCAGTGCTGCATTCCTTTTCTTTTTTTGAGATGGAGTCTCACTCTGTTGCCTAGGCTGGAGTGCAGTGGCATGATCTCGGCTCACTGCAACCTCTGCCTACCAAGTTCGAGCGATTCTCCTGCCTCAGCCTCCCAGGTAGCTGGGATTATAGGCGTCCACCACCATGCCCAGCTAATTTTTTTGTATTTTTAGTAGAGATGGGGTTTCACCATGTTGGTCAGGCTGGTCTTGATCTCCTGACCTCAGGTGATCCACCTGCCTTGGCCTCCCAAAGTGTTGGGATTACAGGTGTGAGCCACCGTGCCCACCAGCCTGTGTACAGGTTTTTATTGGACACATTTCATTTCTTTGTGCTTATACCTATGAGTGGAATTGCTGGGTTATATGGTAACTCTATGTTCAACATATTTGAGGAATTGCCAGACTGTTTTCTAGAGAGGCTGCAGCATTTTAAGTTGCACATTGTTTTATCTGCACGGAGAATTGTATAGTGTGGTAGTTAATGCAGGTTCCAGAAGCTAACTGCCTGGGACACCTTGGGCAAGTCCCCTCCCTTACTGCACCTCAGTTTCTTTATCTGTGAAATGCAGACCATATTAGTCCTTACTGCATGTGGTCATGTGGAGGAAAGGAGTGGGTGTCCGTGGACTCCTTGGTAAGGCTGTGTGCATGTCACCTGCAATTCTTACTTCCCCCAGGCATGGATGCCTGGACACCTGGGTGCTCTGTCAGTGGTGTTTTCTGTGGTTATAGAGTTGGCCTTACAGGGTACTGCCTTTTTCAGTACTTTCTAGTCTTCTGATTGCCCCTGGGAATAGGCCTCCCAGGCTGTCAGTGCCTGTCACACTTGTGCATCTCTCTCCTCAGCTGGAGGGGCTTCCTGAGTGTAGTGCACCAGCTATGGGATCTGAGAGGCTGTGGGTAGGACTTGGAACAGTGCCAGCACAAAAAGGCATCTAAATCAGGCACACAGTGGGCCCTGGAGCCAGGCGTCCAGGAGCCAGGAGCTGTTTGGGTCATTACAAAATAGCAGCGTGGAGAAGGCTAACCCAGCCCTTAGCTATGTGCCTAGTTCTCCTCTGTACGGGGCTCCTGCTCTGTGATCGGCCACGTGGAAGGAGATGGTATTCAGGCCAGGAGCCTGTGGAAAGTCTGCTAGTGCTGCAGGTGTGGCCCAGAGCCCCCGGGGCCTCGCCATCCTGCAGGCACAAAGGTGGGCCTGTTTTCTCTCTGTAGAGGAATATCCAATTGTCCCTCCAGCCAACCCCTGGCAGAACAGTAGCTTGCCAATCTGGTTGCACTGGGTGTTCTCCTAGGAACATAGGGAGGCAGATTCAGGGAGCACCAGACTTGCCTTTGCCCCCATCTCCAAAGGGAGTCCTGGTATGAGGTTTCATTCTTTTTTTTTTTTTTTTTTTTTTGAGACAGAATCTTGCTGTGACGCCAGGCGCCAGGCTAGAGTGCCGTGACGCTATCTCAGCTCACTGCAACCTCCACTTCCTGGGTTCAAGCAATTCTCCTACCTCACCCTCCCAAGTAGCTGGGACTACAGGCGTGCGCCACCATGCCCAGCTAATTTTTGTATTTTTTATAGAGACAGAGTTTCACCATGTTGGCCAGAATGGTCTTGGTCTCTTGACCTCGTGGTCCACCCGCCTCAGCCTCCCAAAGTACTGGGATTACAGGCATGAGCCACCACGCCTGGCAGTTTCATTCTTTAAAAAAAAAAAAAAATATATATATATATATATATATATATATATATATATATAGGCAAAAATGACAGATCTGGGTGAGTGTGAAGGAGGGAATCCGTTCCCTCCCTTATCTGGCAGGTGCTTGTTGTGCCCACTGAATCGGTGAGATCCAGTGAGGAAGGGGAACTCAACCCCTGG
The DNA here is from genome assembly GCA_963573385.1 of Cacajao melanocephalus. Classification (NCBI taxonomy): domain Eukaryota; kingdom Metazoa; phylum Chordata; class Mammalia; order Primates; family Pitheciidae; genus Cacajao; species Cacajao melanocephalus. Next base: position 7,160 of record CAUYLG010002624.1, read on the forward strand.
GATGGAGGTACAGACACATGTTAGAGTGCATAGCACATGCACAGAGGGAGGCACAGAGTGCAGCTGGAGCAGAGAGAAGGCAGCAGCTGACATCTGATGCAGAAGATTTCGCAGAAGAGGGAGCATTTCAAATGGACTTTGAAGGATGTGGAGGAGTTTATCAGGAGTGAAGGGGGAAAAGCAGAGGGACCAGCATGAGCCAATGCCTTTAGTACTCAAAGTGCATGGTATCTTTGGGGAGTGCTGGGAAGTTTCAGGTTCCTGAAGTGCAGAGACAAAGGCTGGCAGGATGGAGATTGGGCTGGGAAGGAAGCTGACCCCTGAGCTCAGCTCTTAGGAGTGGACACTTGGAGCCTGTGAGATTCGGGGGACTCATGCGCCATCCTGTGGTTGTCTCTATGGCATCTGTATGTTTGCTCCCAATTAGGAGGTGCTTCCTCTTCTCCATTTGCGTATTAGCTCACTGCAGCCTTGAACTCCTGGGCTCAAGCAATCTTTCCACTTATGCCTCTGGAGTAGCTGAGACTACAGGTGCAGGCCACCATGCCCAGCTAATTAAATTTTTTTTTCTCATTTTGTAGAGACAGAGTCTCACTATGTTACCCAGGCTGGTCTTGAACTTCTGAGCTCAAGTCATCCTCCCACAGTTCCCAAAGTGCTGGGATTATAGGTATGAGCCGCTGTGCCTGGCCTGCACATATTTCTGGTCTCATACTGCTGCCCTTGTATGATAGGGCTCCAGCTGGTGGTCCCTGACACCCTCCATCCTGCCTGGATGTCCAGCCCCCCGTCCTGGTCCTGACTTACCTCTGGCACCTTTTTCCTCTTCCCATGAGCCCTGACCCATTCTAGGCCTCTTTAGGACCAATATCCTTATTCCCCTGAGAGCATCTCCCAGAGCCTGTGGGCCAGCACTTATCCCAGAGGACAGAAATGGGAAATGGGTCCATTATTCCATTGTCCAGTGCAAGAAGCCAGGCAGGAGGGCATCTCCCTGCAACCTCAGTGCTGAGGGTGACCTGCTTTCTGTGATCCTGTGCTGCTGCCTTTGATTCTTCTTTCTCTGGACCGTCTGCTCTGATTAGCACACTGACGTCAGGAATCTCTGTCACCTTTGGTCTCCCTGTGGCCTGGCAGCTGTGATGTATCATTCTGGACATGTCCCCTGCATCACTACAGAGGGCTGAGGCCAGCAGAGAAAGGAGGATTATGTTGTTCCCATCTGGCTGCAGCCGCTTCCCCAGCCCTGTCCAGCTGTTCCCCATACCCACTGCCAAGTAGCAGATGTAAGGGCGAGGTCAGCCCAGGAGCTGGGGACCTGCCCATCATCTTCACGTGAATGTCTTCAAGGCTATTTCTGGCCTTGCCATTATCCCAACGGCTTTGGGCGATAAATATAGATACAGATTGAAAAGCCTCAGTGGAAGGCAGGCAGGCAAGTGAGGCAGGCTGCACTGGAGAGTGTGTGGATGGGCTGCCTGGCTATAAATAAGTCTGCTGGAACCCCTCCCTGTCCATGCCACCACTGCTGAGCTTGTGCTTGCCTTAAGAAAGACACTCTCCCTTCCTGACTCCCAGCCACAGCTCACTTGTGCCTGTGGGGTCAAGGGTATAGGAATGAGGGAGGGTCTGCTAAGGAGAGAGAGGGAGGTGCTGACCTATTAAGAACTATGCAGAAAAGTGGGCTGCTGAGTCTTTCCCCCTCAGCACTTTGCAATCGCTGCTAAAAGGGAGATGGCAGGCCAGGCGAGGTGGCTCACGCCTGTAATCCCAGCACTTTGGAAGGCCGAGGAAGGGCGGATCATCTGAGGTCAGGAGTTCTAGACCACCCTGACCAACATAGTGAAACCCCATCTCTATTAAAAGTACAAAAATTAGCTGGGCGTGGTGGCAGGCACCTATAATCCCAGCTACTCAGGAGGCTCAGGCAGGAAAATTGCTTGAACCTCAGGAGATGGAAGTTGCAGTAAGCTGAGATCATACCACTGCACTCCAGCCTGGGCAACAAGAGTGAGACTCTGTCTTAGAAAAAAAAAAGGGGGAGATGGCAGGGTGGCCCCACAGGAGTCCTGGGGACAGCTGTGTTGTGCTAAGTACAGTGGCACCAGTTCAGTATTCTTTAGTTCCCCTAGCTTCTCGGGGCCTCACTTTTGTTGCAGAGGGGCTGGGAGATCGGCTGTGCCTGGAGGATTCAATGGCCAGGTGGCCATTCTGCTGGGTGGATCCTGGCTTCCACAAGCCACATTCCTGTGTCTTTTTTTTCTGCTTCTGCCCTGCCTGGATCCCTCCTCTTGACAAGAGTACAGCTTTGTCTGCTGGTTCCAGGTCCTCACTGCTCAGGCATTGGGGACCCTTATTTAAACTAGTGGTGCAAGGGGAGGGATTCCAGATGCCCCCGGGCCTGCAGCTGGCTCCTTCCCTGTTCCTCTCTGCTCCTTCCTCACACCTTCCTCTCTCTGTCTTCCTTCTCCATGTCCTTTTGCGTTCTGTCTCGTTCCTCGTCTCCCTACCCATCTTCCCACTGCCTCTTCCTAGCTAGAAGCAGATTCTTGCATTGGGTAAGGAACAGGACGCATGCCCAAGACACACTTTTCATGGAAAAGGATTGAAGTTGGTAAGCTGGCAAGAATCCTGGGAACTCACCGTGAATAAAATATGGTGCAGTCACCAATATTGGGAAGTGGCTTGCCGTGAGCCTGTTCCCCTTCTGTGGCCTCATTTAACCAGTGCCAAGAGCTGGGGATGCAAGCAGGGCATGTGTTAATATTGCATAAATAAATGGTGCTTGGGCATGTTTGCTGACTACAAATGGGGAGTGGGCTGCCGTCACATGGGAGTGGGGCCAGTCACTTGGAGGAGAGGTCTGTCCCCCTGCCCCAACTCCCAATGTATTCCTGGTGCTTTAGGGCTTCAGGGGACAAGCTACTTTGGCTCCTTGAGCAGGCGACACATGTATAGATCCATCATTCAGCCCTGAGTGTGGGCTCTGAGCTACAGGGATGCAGAAGTGAATCAGTTCCAGCTCCTGCTCTCAAGGAGCTCTCAGGCTACCGGAGGATCAGTTATGGGCAGTGGTGATCCTTATGATAGTGTCAGACCCTATGGAAATGGGGTTGGGGGGCCTGCCCCTGGGACGTGGAGCCCATGGAGGGAGGCTCAGGGTGCTGATGCTTTGTCTAGACCCTGTGGGGTGCCAAGTTCACATGACACAGGAGGCAGGGTTGGGTATAAATGAGGGAGGGTCTTCTTGGTAGAGGGAACTGCCTTTGCAAAGGCCCTGAGGCAGGATGAGCCCCATGGACTCCTGTCTGTGAGTCTGGCTGGGGCTGAGCTGCAGAAAGGACTAGGTCGGGGCCTCATGCCCTGGTTAAGGAGCTTAGATTTTGTCTTGAAACTCAAGGGGAGCGTTGGGGGCTTTACTCAGAGGAGTGACGCACTCCGGCGTGTGTATTGGAAGACGCTTCATCTCACTTCATGTGGGTGACAGGTCGGAGGCGGGGGGAGGAGGGGGCAGGCTGGTGGCAACATCACGACGTCTTGCTTTGTTGAGTACCTGAAAGATCTTTGTGCTTTTAACAGAGCCTGTAAAACCGAGAGGTACACATGTGGGTGCACACCCAAGAAACGATTGTTTCTAAAGATGGCAGTGCAGAGCAACTGTCAGCAGGGGCTGCCAAGCAGGATCTGTGCCTAGCACAGGGCTGTCGGTGCCGATTTCCTCAGCCCTCCTGTCACCACAGGGGTGACTGTCCAGCAAGCTTGGCTGCTGCAGGGAGCCAGGGTCTGGAACAGAGATAACCAACTCCCTAGAGGACTAGCCTGTGTCCCCGGAACCTCTCGCCATGCTCTCAGCCTTGAATCAGCTTACTGTTCAAGGATGGTGGGGTAGGGGCTCTCAGATCCCCGCCAGCTGCTCTAACGCAGACGTAGTGCCATGCTGTGAGCCCCAGCGCCCTGAAAAAAAAAGTGACTGAGAAAAAAGTGTTGTGTGAGGGAAGGATAAACGTGCTTGCTTCAGTGCACCATGAAGCCCAGAAGTTAATCTGGTCATATAAATATTTTCATGTGTCTGTGGTTCTGTGAGTGTGTACTGATAGAGTGAAGAAAGGAGACGTTGTGTGGCTGTGATCACTGTGGAGGTAGATGGCGACAGTTGTTCCCAGCTGAGTTTGAAGTGGAGTCAAAGCCAGGAGGTTGCTCAGTCCAAGGCCTTCGATTCTCAGATGGGAACCTGCCCTTCCCTGCCCTTGGCCCCACCTGGGAGCTGCCTCTAGGAGGTGGAGGCTGACCCCAGGACCCCACCCTACTGCCTGTGCTTGATTTCGGAGAGGGCTCTCTGGGCCTTTGATGTATCTGTGCAGATGGAGGATGGTGCTTTATGGTCCTATGGAGGAAGAGAAGAGTTTATTATCCAATTACCAGCTTCCCAAGTTCCTGGCGTTACGGCCGGAGTTGGAGGCAGCTGTTTGGGTAACACCCCCAGAGGACTCAGCCCACTTTCTCGGGAAGAGCAGATGATAGAGACTTCCATGGCATTGTGTGTGAGCCCGATGTGCCAGAGGACAAGCCTGACAGGAAGCATGGGCTCACAGGCCTTGGTGAGGGCTTTGGTTCAGCCTGCTGGTTGAAGACGTGGGGCCTTTTCAAGGTCAGCCAGGGTCACCCCCGCTGGGAACCTCCCTGAGCTCTCTGAGAGCCTGGACAGGCTTCCTGGTGCTCTGGGGCCCCCTGCACCACTCAAGTTCCATTCCTCTAGCTGACAGACCTGTTACCTGGGTCAGCCCTGTTTAAGTCTACGGTCAGCCCTGGACTGATGAGGCTCAAATAAGACAGGTATTTCTGAAATGTGTCACCTGGCTCAGTTGGCCAAGCCAGCAATGCCACAAGAGAAGCAGCTGCCATGGCTCGGTGACACCTGGCATGTTTGACAATGCTTTGTGTCCATGTGGCCCCTAACCAGGCCTTTCTCATAGCTACATAGTGTCCCCAGGCCTGCCTCACTGGGCCAGCTGCAGCCTCAGAGCCCAGCCTGAGGGGCCTCTCGCTGGGATCCCTGGTTTTGTCCCTGAGATGAGGGGGCTGATCCTAAGAGTATGGGTGGGGATGCCTCTGCTCAGGGGGTTCTGGTGGTGTTGGGCTCTGGCCCAGGCCCCCCCCGGCTCTCTGTCCTTCCACAGACTCCATGTTCCCCACCGTCATTCATAAACCAACTGGATGTCGGTGTCTTCAGGCTTCTGGTCTCAGGGTTGGAGGTATTAAAGCCATGGAAGAGCAGTCTCTCCTGGGCTGCAGCAGCTTGTCTTCTGAGGCCTCTGGCTCCATCCTTGGAGTTTGGGATGGTGGCTGAGTCTTTTGCTTGTTCTCTCTCCCAGAACTGGCCCCAGAGTCAGTACTTCAGGTTCTGGGGACCGGGAGCTGAGGAAGTGGCTCTGGAGGGATGGAGGGGCTGCCGAGTGGCAGGAGGGAGGGGCTCAGGAGCAGAGAGTGGCTCCACTATAGCAGCCAGACTCTGTTGATTACAGACAGTTATTTCAAGGTGTGTGTGTGTGTGTGTGTGTGTGTTTGTTTGTTTATACTTTTAATTAACAGCTTTATTGAGATATAGTTCACATGCCATATAATTCACCCATTGAAAGTGTACAGTTCAGTGGTTTCTAGTATGTTCACAGAGTTGTGCAATGAATACCACAGTTAATTTTAGAACATTTTCTTCTATGCTCTTACAATGTGTAAAAATAAAGATTTTTAAAAAAGAACATTTTCGTCATCCCCAAAATGAGGTCTTAGGTAGCTGTTATCCCCCATTTGTCCCTATCCCCAGCCACTGTCAACCACTAATCTACTTTCTGTGTCTAGAGTTGGCTGTCCTGGACATTTCATATGAATGGAGTGATATACCATGTGGCCTTTTGTGTCTTGTTTCTTCCACTGAGCATCATGATTTCAAGTTCATGTAGGAGCATGCATCTGAGCTTCATTCCTTTTCATGGCTGACTCGTCTTCCACTGTGTGGATAAGACCACATTTTGTCCATCCATGTATCAGTGGATCACAAGTGCATTTTTAAAGGGTACTTTTACATTTCAAACACAGTTCTGAGTTGGCGAGGGGGTCAGAGGACAATATAACAGGGACTGTAAGCAGCATAAACTGTAGCTTCCCAGAGGGTCTCCAGGGGCTGTGGGGAGAGTTCGAGGTGGGGAGGCAATGGCCTTCCTTTGAGCAGCCAGTGAGAGGGAGAAAGAGTTGCAGAGATCAGGAAGGAGAGGATTTCTTTCCAGTTTTCTGGCAGCTTTTCCTCACTCTTTCAGAGTCCTGGGGTGGGTTAGGAGAGGGCACGGCAAAGGCAGAGGCGGCTTTGCTGAAGGAGGCTGCAGGTCTGCAGGCTGAACTTGGGGAGCCAGGCTATGTCTGGCATGAGGCCCTACTTTGAGGAGGAGTTCTGAAGTCTTGAGGAGGCTTTTGGGCAGATCTGGGAACCCAGCAAGCCTCCATTAGCTTGACTGATCACAGCCCAGGGATGAGGATGAGGGCAGTTAAGTATTTATTTAATCTTGTTTTAATTGTCTTTTCAAAGAGCGATTTAGTAATCCTGTTTGAGGCTGCAGTGTGGCAGTGCTTTCTGTAGGATGGAGTCCTTTTCGTTTGTTTTGGAAAAATAGAGGTTTCACTATGTTGTCCTAGGCTGGTCTCATATTCTTGGCCTCAAGCCATCCTCCTGCCTGGGCCTCCTAAAGTGTTGGGATTACAGGTGTTAGCCACTGTGCCAGGCCTGGAGTCCTTTTATTAAAATTAACTGCCCTGCTCAACTTTCTGCTGGGCCATCCCAGAGCTAGTCCTGGTTCTTGAGCCCAAGTCTGCACCCAGGGGTTGCAGGAAAGAGTCTGCAGCATCCAGGTGGGGCCGGCAATACCCACTTCAGTGTGTAGGTGCAGAATGCTCTTTGGGGGATTTCTCTGTTGGCCCACCTTACTCCAGGGATCCCTCAGGTTTCAAAACAAAGCAAGAGGGCAAGGAAGAATGGAGAAACAGCTCAGTGTTGACTCTATTCCCCTTGTGGGTGCCATTCTGGGGCCTCTGTGCATGTCATACTACTTTCCCCCTCGAATCAGCCCCACAAGGCAGGGTGAGAGATGAGGACTCAGGGTACAAGGAGGTCTCACGGCTTGGAAGTAGGTCAGGACAGCTCTAATTCTCCAAGGCCAAGGTCTTCTCTACATGATGAGGCAGCCCAAAGATGTGCTTCTACACATCTTTTTTTTAGACAGTGTTTCGCTCTTGTTGCCCAGGCTGGAGTGCAATGGCATGATCTTGGCTCATTGCAATAACTGCCTCCTGGGTTCAAGTGATTCTCCTGTCTCAGCCTCCCAAGTAGCTGGGATTACAGGCATGTACCACCGCACCCAGTTCATTTTTTGTATTTTTAGTAGAGACGGGGTTTCACGATGTTGGTCAGGCTGGTCTCGACCTCCTGACCTCAGGTGATCCGCCTGCCTCAGCCTCCCAAAGTGCTGGGATTACAGGCATGAGCCACCACACCCGGCCTCTACACATCTTCTGTGTAGAAACTCAGGCCAGGCTCCTATACGCTCTGGGTAACAGCAGGAAGGTGCCTTCCAGTGTAAATCATTGCGGCCCACCTGGGGATCATAATGTCATTGTCTCTTCCAAAATATCAGCAAAGCTTGTAGTGCTCAAATGCACTTCTCTGCATTTGTGCCATAGAGAAATGGATTTGGTCCTGGGGGTGGTGATACCAGCTTCTGTTCCCATTCCACAACTCAGCACCCCTAACCCCAGCCTGTGCAGAGAGGAATAACCATCCTCAAGAACCATCCAGCCCTAGGTGGAGAAGTTAGATTTGTAGACTTAATCAGTTCTTCTTCCCTGTCTGTGGTGGTAAGAATAAAGTGGGGAAAATTGATAAGCCTCAGTCGTGTTTTTCTACGAGACCAGGCGGCTTTGGCAGCTGGTGGGACTGACGCATTCTTCACCTGTGTCCTCCACCTCTGAGTGACTGTAAATTGCGCACCCCATGAGGTGGCACCTGCAGTCACAGATCGCTTAGGCATCATGCACAGGGGGCCACCTAATGAACTGGCTGCAGGATGGCAATCCTGCCGTGAAGTTAGGCACCTCAGGAGGGGGCAAGGTGGCAGAACCAAGAAAGCAGATGCTCCTTGCTGTTTCTGTAAGGCCACCAGTAGCTGGGTGGCCTGGCCCTGGTAGCAAGGCGGTGACCGTGTGAGTGGCTGAACCCTGCACCACTTCTCCTGACCCTCCTTTTTCCTGGATTCCTGTAACCATAATTTTACTGCATGCATGGCTCACCACTGATTCGTTCTCTCTGCCTCAAGGAGGCTGGACAAGAGGGTCAGGTCAGTGTGTGTATGCAGGAACCTGTGTCTGTAAATGAAAATGCCAGACTTCGAGGGCTGTCTTAAGGATGAAAGAAGATGGTCTTGATCAAGGGTTAGGAAGACCACAATGGCCGGGTGTGGTGGCTCACGCCTGTAATCCCAGCACTTTGGGAGGCTGAGGCGGGTGGATCACGAAGTCAGGAGTTCGAGACCAGGCTGACCAACATGGTAAAACCCTGTCTTTACTAAAAATATGAAAATTAGCCAGGCGTGGAGGTACGTGCCTATAATCCCAGCTACTCAGGAGGCTGAGGCAGGAGAATTGCTTGAACCCAGGAGGCGGAGATTGCAGTGAGCTGAGATTGTGCCACTGCACTCCAGCCTGGGCGACAGAGGGAGACTGTCTCAAAAAAAAAAAAAAAAAAGAAAAAATAAGGAAGACCACAATGTGGCTGTGCTGGCCACCTCCAGGCTGGCTGGCTGGCTCCAGTCTCCCACCCCTGTAGTCATACCCTGTACAGTCCCCTCCCATACTGAATCTGGCTGACCTATGTATCTCATAGGGTGTTGGAAATGACTCTGTCCTTGGAATGTGACTTCCAAGGCCTAATTATAAAAGATAGTGTGGCCAGGTGCGGTGGCTCATGCCTGTAATCCCAGCACTTTGGGAGGCTGAGGCAAGCAGATCATTTGAGGTCAGGAGTTCTAGACCAACCTGGCCAACATGGTGAAACCCCATCTCTACTGAAAATACAAAAAAAATTAGCTGGGTGTGGTGGCAGCTGTGCATGTAGTCCCAGCTACTCGGGAGCCTGAGCCAGGAGAATCACTTGAACCTGAGAGGTGGAGGTTGCAGTAAACTGAGATTGTACCACTGCATTCTCTGGGTGACAGAGTGAGACTCTGTCTCTAAGAAAAGAAACTGTGGTTTCTGCTGTCCTTTCTCTTGGATCACTTGCTCTAGAAAACCAGCCGCCATCTTGTGAGGACACTCAGGCTCTCTGGAAAGGTCCAAAAATGTCATGAGGAACTGGGACAGACCTCTTGCCAAAAACCATGTACTAACTTATCAGTCATGTACATGAGTTGACTCAGAAGTGACTCTATCAGGCTTAGCCAGACCTTCAGATAACTGCAGCCCTGGTCAGCATCTTCACTGTAGCCCTGGTCAACATCTTGACTGTGACCCCATGGAAGATTCTGAAACAGTCAGTCAAGCCACTCTCAGCTTCCTGATCCACAGAAACAGTGCAAAATGATAAATGTTTCTTGTTTTAAACTGCCAAGTTTTGGGTTAATTTGTTATACAGCTGTAGATAATTCCAAGAACACTCCATAAATGTTAATTTCCTTTCTACGGCTCCACTGAATCATCTTTGTTCATGGGCAAAGCTTGCTGTCCCTCCACTGGCTGCAAAATATGTCCATTTGTTGGCTCTGACTCATGCTTGCAGGTCTTGATGGCTTGCAGCAAGGCCTTTTCCCAGAGGACAGTGATTTGTCACACTCAGAACCCAGGTCTTACCTGCTTTCCTGCTCCGTGGAATTTTGGCCTGAGTCTGAAGGCTGGTAGGGGATTGAGAAATGAAGGAGAAAGACACAGTCAGTTCTTAGAGCAGTAGTTAATACAGGCATTTTTCTGGCTTTGTTTGCATGAGTGGTGATAGTTGGGGATGAAGCAGGGGTATTCAAGATCTTTTTGTGTGAATATGGGAGGAAAAATTCTGTTCTCTTCCTCCTCCGTCTTTCTTCATCTTTGACTTCCCTCAGCTCAGTTTAAAAGACCCTTGAGGCTCTAGAACTTGGTTTTCTTTTTTCTCACCACTGGGATCTGTCTCCTACTAGCAGGAAGAAGGATCTAAGTAGTTCAGCTGCATAAAGGGGAAGTAAACAGCCAGACAAATGGTACATTTTAGAGCCTTGAGTCACCCAGGGCTTTCTATCAGCTTCATTGGGTGCAGAGAGGGTAGCAATTTCTGGTTGCTGTCATCTTGCTCATATCAGGAAGCGTTAATTTTGAGGCAAATTTCAGTGCCCACTGGCTTACCTAGGGCCCCTGTTGCCTGATTTCATGGGGCCAAGAGTTTGAGGGCGGGCTCAGGGCTGCACAGCCTGGATGCCTTGGTTGCATGCCTACAGCAGCTGTGCCTGAAAGCTTTTTTTAGAGTAAATATATAGCTTTTGCTAGGCTTTTGTGTGCCTCGTTCATTTCCTGTATCATTTTTTGTATACCTGCTATGGTGTGAGGCACTGGGGATACAAATTAGCCGGGGACTTGGACATGTCAGCAAGCCCAACAGCAGCTAACATTTATGCAATTCTCACTGTGTACTTGGATGTCCAGAGTTACTGTGTGTTACTAAACCACAGAGCAGGTTTAGTAAGGGGAACAGAAGGCTCAGACCAGAGGCAAGGTGGAGAAGGGCATTTCTGGAGGCGGCAACATTAGTGCAGAGGAGACATACACATGGTTCCCTGTGGGATTCCAAGTTGTTGCTGTCATGTCTTCAAATCTTACTTTAGAGCCTACTCAGATAGCATCCTGTTCATGAAGATGTGCCTGTTTTTTGTCTTATTTGTCTCCCTTCCCTCAACAGAGTGACCTTTCCTTCTGAACTTCTCAAAAGTTTGCTAGCATCACCTATAAAACTTTCTGGGCCTGGGGATATTTTGGGCAGAGCAGGGAAGATCTTTGATTACCATTTTAACTTATTTTGTGTTCATTTATTCAAGCTTTTTCTTCTTTCACCAATTCTCAAAAGCCCCACACCACCTTCCTACCACCCCCACACCCCTCCACTAGCAGTTGCTACCTTCCACCAATCATGCTCACTTCTAAAGCCATCAACAGAGGTTTTGAACACCACTTATGTGTCAGGCGTTGTTCTAAGCACAGATTTATCAGTGAACCAAATGAAATTCCTTCCTAAAATATACTCTTTGGTGGTGCTAAATGCCAGGAAGAAAAGTAAGCAAGGGGAGGGAAGAGAGAGGTATGGGGTGGTGGTGGTGGGGAGTGGTGGCGGGGCTTGGATAGTATGGTCAGAAAGGACCTCTTTGTAGAAACTTAAATAAATTTAGAAAGCAAGTCATGTAATATCTGGGAAATAGGAAACAACAGGTACAAAGGCCCTGAGGTTGAAGTCCTGGCAAGTTTGAGGCAAGCAGGGAAGGCAGTGTGGCTGGAACAGAACAAGAGAAGAAAGGTGGTAGGAAATGATGGAGAGAGAGTTACGGGCTCAACCTTGGAGGACTTGCAGGTCATGGTAAAGATTTTGGACTTGTTGCGAAGTGTGAACCGAGTTCTTGGAGGATTCTGAGGTAGACAGTAACACAGTCTCATTTGTGTTTATATTTTAACATGCTCACTTGAGCCACCTCGTGGAGGCTGGAGTGGAAAGGAGGGAGACTAGTTAGAAATTCTGTATTGCTAGCTGGATGTGGTAGCTCCCAGCACTGTGAGAGGCCAAGGCCAGAGGATAGCTTGAGTCTGGGAGTTTGAGACCAGCCTGGGCAACATAGCGAGACTCTGTCTCTACAAAAAATTTTAAAATTGCCCAGGCGTGGTGGTGCACACTTGTAGCCCCAGCTACTTGGGAGGCTGAGGTGGACGGATTGCCTGAGCCCAGGAGTTTGAGGCTGCAGTGAGCTCTGACTGTGCCATTGCACTCCAGCTTGGGTAACAGAGAGTGAGACCCTGTCTCTAAAAAAGAAAAAAAGAAAAAAAAAATCTATATTGTGGTAGCCTAAGAGAATCATTAGTTAAAAGGTTTGTAAGCATTTTTTAGAAAGTTGCATTTGAGGGCTGGGCGTGGTGGCTTATGCCTGTAATGGCACTTTGGGAGGCCAAGGTAGGTAGATCATTTGAGGTCAGGAACATGACCAACATAGTGAAACCTCATCTCTACTAAAAATAAAAAATTAGCCAGGCGATAGTGGTGTGTGCCTGTAATCCCAGCTTCTAGGGAGGTTGAGGCAGGAGAATTGCTTGAGCCTGGGAGGTGGAGGTTGTCGGTGAGCCAAGATCGTGCCACCGCTCTCCAGCTGTCTGGGTGACAAAGTGAGACCCTGTCTCAAAAAAAAAAAAAAAAAGTTGCATCGAGGGAAATGCATCCCCTTTGAGAAGAAGTTGGAAGCAGCTTGCCCTTCAGCAGTGGACACAAAGTCTCCCATGAGTGTGCAGGGCCTGCTGTGTCCAGTCCCTGGAAGGATTTGGGTCTCTTGTTGTCTCCAGGCTCTCTGAGGGTCTGAGGAATGCCTCATAAACTAGGACATGGAGATACTCCTTCCTTTTAGTGCCATAACCTTCGTTCTGAATGAGTTAATTGCACCCTTGGGTGCTAACCAAAGTGGCTGGGCTGAGCAGAACTAAGTACCAAGGTCTTGGGCCTGAAAAGAACCCTGAGAAGAATCAGGCCAGTCCAACCATTCTGTGAGCTTCCCTGAGGGACCTGCTCTGAGACCTTTCCCTAGGGCTTCCAGAGGCTCATGTCCGGATGTCAGAGCTGCACAAGTAAGCTGTGGGTCTGCCTCTGCGTGCCGGAGACTCTTCTCTGAGCCTCCTTCCACACCTCCCTTGAGATATCCTATGGAACAGTGGTGGCCAGCTCAGGCCTGGAGCCAGATGACCAGAATTTCAATCTGGGCTTCACTACCTCTTGGCTGTTTGTCCTGTGGCAAGTCACTAACCTCTCTGTGCTTCAGTTTTCTCATATGCAACATGGGACAAAAGGATTCAATCAGTTAATTCACATGCTGAGAAGAGTAGTTGTGGTTGTGGTCTGGCCCTATTCGCCCCTTCCCCTGCCTTCAGGGTCGCTGATCCATACCTCCTGGCCAGGCTTGAGGGATTTTTGTTGCACTTCCATTATAATCCATGTATGTTACCATTTACTGACCTTTGACCATGTCCCAGCCGTATGCTAAACACTTAATATGCATTATCTCATTGTAGTTCTTAGAAAAGCCCAAGAAACAAATAATGTCTTCACCCCCATTTTGTAGAAGAGAAAACTGAGGTTTAGAGGGTTGAAGGAACTAGCCAAGGCCCCCTAGCTGGTAAATGATGGAGCCAGGACCTGATGCCTCCTGCAAGCTGCTTTTCTATAGCCAGGGAGCATGAAGGTGCTGACATGTCACAGTGTTGGGGCACTGGCTTTCCTGTTCTTGCTTGCAGCTACCCTGCCTGGCTCCAGCAACCTTCCCTGCATTTTTCCGACTGTAGATGGTCAGAGAAGACCTCCCTGTGAAAACCTAAATAAACATAGGAAACAAGTTTTGGAATATCTGGGAAGCACATTTCAGCGAGAGGGTGCAGCGAATGAAGAGACCAGGAGGTGCCTTTCAGGGAGCTGTCCATGGAGCCGTCTCAGCTGTCTCCTGCTCTGTGGCATCTGGCTGGCCACCAGGGAGACAGGGCATCGTGGCTCACACAAAGAGCCCTTCTCTGAAGTCCCTGGTGTTTCTACATGACGAGACAGGCCCTGTGAGCCTATGAGCTGTGCTTTAAGCATTGAGTCTGGCTGGGGCAGTTTGCAGAGGGTCCCACCATTGTCCCTATGGAGTTACTGGCCGTCCTGTATCTTCAAGTCACATTTTGGAGAGTGGGTTTTTTTCTCCTTGTATTTTTTAAAATTGTAAAATATACGTAAGATAGAATTTACCAGGCGCGGTGGCTCACTCCTATAATCCCAGCACTTTGGGAGGCCGAGGCAGGCGGATCACGAGGTCAAGAGATCGAGACCATCCTGGCCAACATGGTGAAACCCCATCTCTACTAAAAATACAAAAATTAGCTGGGCGCGGTGGCGTGCACCTGTAGTCCCAGCTACTCAGGAGGCTGAGGTGGAAGAATCGTTTGAACCCGGGAGGCGGAGGTTGCAGTGAGCTGAGATTGTGCCACTGCACTCCAGCCTGGCAACAGAGCAAGACTGTCTCAAAAAAAAAAAAAGAATTTACCATGGTAACCACTTTAACGTGTACAGTTCATTGATATACTTACAGTGTGTGCAACCATCACCCCTGTCCATTTCCAGAATTTTTTTATCATCCCAAACAGAAACTGCACGCATTGATTAACAACTCCCAACCCTTTTCCTTACCCCCAGTAGCCTCTGCCATACTCTCCTGTGGATTTGCCTCTTCTAGATGTTTTATAGGAACAGAGTGGTGCAATATGTGGCCTTTTGTGTCTGGCTTCTTTTGCTCAGCATCTTGTATTTGAGGTTTGTCTGTGTTGTAGGGGGTGGACTTTCTGAAGCAAACAAGATGTCAGCACTGTGTGCTGACCCTGTACCAGGTGCTGCAAGGGATCAAAAGGGGAAGACAAGCCCAGGTCCTGCCCAGGAGCCCCCATCTGGGTCACGCAGATGATGCTAGCCCACACCTACTTAGTTACTCCTCAGCTCCTGGATCTATTTGTTTGTATCTTTCCAGACAGATGCCCCTTGAAATCAAGGACTCAGTTTCACATGTAGGACTCCACAGTCCATGCCATAAATCTAGGTTCACCTCTGTGCTTGGGCACCTGACATCTCTCAGCCTCATCTTTCCCATCTGTGGAATGGATCTGGTGCTCTATTAAGAGCCATTCTTGGCCTGATTAGGCTGGCTTCTCAGAGCCAGCTCAGAGCTGACCCTTGACAGGGGAGGGTGGCATGTGGGGTGGTGCTTCTTAGACTATGACTTTTTTATTTATTAAAAATTAATTCAGGAACTTTGATGTATCAGTCCTTAAAAGGAGTTGACAGGTCACATGGTCCCTGAAAGCACAGGGCTGGTAATCCATTTAAGAAAACATTTTCTGCTGCTTTTTAATTTAATGGAGGAAATCATTAGCTGGGAAATTGGTAGAACTGATTTATTCTTGTTTTGGGGAAGGGGAGTGGAAGAGAAAATCTGCTTTAATTGCTGCTGGCTCTAGGAATACCTCCGCAAAATATTCCCTTCAGCTGGGCCTGGCATGAGAAGAGGCAGTAGGCTGAGCGTTCGTCCCTTCACCCATGCTCTGGGGGCAACAGAGGGGCTCTTTCTGGCCCAAGGTGGGTGGCCAATGATGTCAGCAGTGGCAAATCTTCAAAGTCGCAGCCTTGGATCCCTGGTACTCCAGTCCTTCCCTCGAGCCTGGATGCACTGCGTGGTTCTGGTCGGGGGCTGGGTCCCAGAGAGCTCATGCTCAAGCCTCATTCCCAGGGAAACAGGACCAGGACCCCCGTCTGGGAAAAAGGACTACGTGCCTCTGGGGCTTCATCCGGTTCCAAGGGGAGGCAACTGGGTTCACCCTAAAAATAACCAAATATGCAAACAGCTTCAGCATGCAAATGTTTTTCGTATCTGTGGGCTGGATAATTTAAAGGTACAGCTGTTTTTCTACTGTCCCTAACTGTTTGTTTTTCCTGAAGCAGGGAAAAGGCCTGGGGTGAGCTGAGCCCTTCTGGGGTCATCATCATCCAGCACCTGTGGGTGAGGTTTGCCTGGGTGCCCAGCTGCTGCCCTCTCTTTAGATGCCATCTTCCCTGGGACGCCCCAACCCCGTGACTTTCACCAGGCCCTCAAGGGTCCCTGTCATGGAGCAGAAGCTGCCAGCAGGCCTGGCCTGAGTACAGTCACCCTGGCAGGCTTGCTGAGGTTGTGGGGGGTTGTCCACCTGACTCCAATTCACCAAGCTCATCCAGCTCAGAAAAATGGGTAAAGGAGTTTTTAGAGACAGGGAGGCTATAAATAGCCTGGCAGGACAAGGAGAAGGTGAGAGGCCAGTGACTGTCAAGGTTGTAGCCCAGCTCCTGGCCAGCTGCCACATCTCCATGTGTCCTGAATGCCCCCAGGCTGTTGCCCCTCCACATGCTCTCCTCAGGCTCTGTTGGCCAAATTCTGGTGTTCCAGGACCTTCCTGGCCTCCATCTTGCTTCCTGGTGGCTGCTGCCCTGTGAGGCTTTAAGGCGCATTGTCACCTCCATGGCTGGGTACTCTCATCTGCCCATGTCATAATCCTCCCATAGACATGTTATATCTGGGGGAAAGCCTCGAAGCAGCCACCTGGGAGGAGCTTGCCATCAAGTGGGGCATCTGAGCACTGCTGCCTCTTGGGGATGATAGGCCTGTGGCTTCAGCTCCAAAGCTGTAGGGCGGGACCAGGAGTTAGTCTACAGTAGGGATGAGTACATAACTTCAGGCCAGGCACTGACCTCTACAGGGTCTCCATCCATCCATCCATCCATCCATCCATCCATCTGTATATTTAGAAATGTTATTCAGTGCCTGCTGTGTGCCGGTGTTCTTTCAACCTGAGGATACAGCAGTGAATACAGACAACCAAAATCCCTGCCCTCACAGAGACTCCATTCTAGTAGGAGAGACAGGCCGTTAAAACTTTTTTTTTTTAGAGATGGAAACTCGCTACATTGCCCAGGCTGGACTAAAATTCCTGGGTCAAATGATCCTCCCACTGCAGCTTCCTAAGTAGGTGGGACTACAGGCATGTGCTACTGTTCCTGGGCAGACAATTTATAAAATTGTCTACATGTAGATGAACCCAATAAGGCATGCTTGGTGAAAGAAGCCAGACACGGAAGGACAAATACTGTATGATTCCGCTTACCGTGATTATATGATGAGGTCCCTAAGAGTTGTCAAATGCATAGCAACAGACAGAACAGTTGGGGCTGGGGTTGGGGAAGGGGGAATAGGGAGTTAGCGTGTAATATGTAGAGAGTTCAGTTTGGGAAGGTGAATTGGTTCTGGAGGATGGTGGGGATGTTACATAACAATGTGAATGTGCTTAATGCCATGACACTGTGCACTTAGAAGTGGTCAAGATGGGTCAGGCACAGTGGCCACGCCTATAATCTCAGCACTTTGGGAAGCTGAGGCTGGCGGATCAGTTGAGGTCAGGAGTTTGAAACCAGCCTGGCCAACATGGTGAAACCCTGTCTCTACTAAAAATACAAAAATTAGCCAGGTGTGGTGGCGGGTGCCTGTAATCCCAGCTACTTGGAGGCTGAGGCAGGAGAATCGCTTGAACCGGGAGGCAGAGGTTGCAGT